>MU723194.1:104256-145628 GCA_026770625.1 Nicotiana glauca
GACAAAGGTCCATGGGTTTACCAAGTCTTGGACACAGTAGCAGTTGCCAAAATTCCGAAAGGAGAGTGTATTCCCAGGCACAGAGTAGCTGCTACATCTATCATGGTGGCTTCAGAAATGATAAAGAATGGATTCTTACCTGGAAAAGGCTTGGGTGCCTTGTTACAGGGCATCATACAACCGGTATCTCTTCCTGGAAACTTGGATACTTTCGGGTTAGGCTTTAATCCCACTATTGCTGACATAAGGCGAGCTAAGCAGATGAAAAAGAGAGTATGGACCCTTCCAAAACCCATACACTGCCTATCCCGTTCCTTTGTCCTGCCTGGTACTAAGAGGTGCCCAACAACGGTAATGCTTCATTCTGTAATGATGGAACCCGACAAGGAGCTGATGAAAACGTTTGAAAAGCTGTTTGATGAGGTGAATATGGTGGAGGCAGGCGAATGTCCAACAAAGCATATGTTCAGTTCGTGGGGGCCCGTGCCAAGCTTAATAATTGGGAAGCTACTCCTCTTCCTACCCGGAGGGAGTCATGGTAGATAGTTTTGATTTTCCTTTCAGTTTAATCTGGATTATTTCCAAGGTTGTAATTCGGATGCTATGTTCCGTCTGTTTGGATGAGTTAAACCTTCTTATCTTACAATTTTTTATGAAATGCAATTTCCTTTTTTTTTTCATTCCTGATAGCCTTTATTTTGTTTTTCTTTTCTTTCTTGTACAGTCCCTTTTATGATGGTATCACTGATGTGTCATGCATGCAGAGTCATCGGCCTAGTCTTGATTACCAATCAAACTCCGAAATAATAATACAAGAAATTGAGTGTGATGACGAGGTAGAATATGATGATGATGAAGCCTTTGAAAAATCAGTAAAGAATTAAGTCAATTTGAGGAAAAACCCAAACCTAACCTGAATGATACAGAGGCAATCAATTTAGGGATCAGGAGAATGTTCGGGAAACAAAAATAAGTGTCCATTTGGAAGATCCGCTCAGGGAAGAAATAATCAAAGCATTGATTGAGTACAAGGATGTTTTCGCTGGTCATATGATGATATGCCGGGTTTAAGTACCAACTTGGTGGTCCACAAATTGCCCACTGACCCCGCATGCCCTCCGGTCAAGCAGAAGCTGAGGAAATTTAAAACAGATATCAGTGTGTAGATCAAAGAAGAGGTTACCAAGCAGTTTGATACGAAGGTCCTCCGGGTTACCCGGTATCCCACCTGGTTAGCTAATGTTGTGCCTGTACCAAAGAAGGATGGGAAGACCAGAGTGTGCGTTGATTACTGTAATCTCAATAAGGCGAGTCCAAAAGACAATTTTCCACTGCCAAATATCCATATATTGATTGACAACTGTGCCAAACATGAGATTGGTTCCTTCGTGGATTGTTATGTGGATTATCACCAGATTTTGATGGATGAGGAAGATGCGTAAAAGACGACATTAACGTATTATTATAGGGTTATGTCATTTGGGTTGAAGAACACAGGGGCAACCTATATGAGGGCGATGACCACCATGTTCCATGATATGATACATCGGGAAATTGAGGTCTATGTCGACGACGTAATCATAAAGTCAAGAAAGCAATGTGACCATGTTAAAGACCTGAAGAAATTTTTCCAGAGGCTCCGCAGGTACAACCTCAAACTTAATCCAGCGAAATGTGCATTCGGATTTCCGTCGGGGAAGTTGTTGGGGTTCGTGGTAAGTCGACGCGGTATTGAGTTAGACCCGTCAAAAATCAAAGCCATTCAGGAATTACCACTGCCAAGAAGCAAGAAAGAGGTGATGAGCTTGCTCGGCGGGTTGAATTGCATCAGCAGGTTCATTGCCCAGCTTACAACGACTTGCGAGCCTATCTTTAAGCTGCTAAAGAAAGATGTTGCGGTCAGATGGACGGATGAATGTCAGGAAGCATTTGACAAGATTAAGGAGTATTTGGCCAGTCCACCTGTGTTGGTTCCACCAGAGCCGGGAAGACCCTTGATCCTCTATTTGATAGTTTTGGATAACTCTTTTGGTTGTGTACTGGAGTAGCATGACGTCACAAGAAAGAAAGAACAGGCGATTTACTACCTCATCAAGAAATTCACATCTTATGAGGTAAAGTACACTCAGCTCGAGAGGTCGTGTTGTGCTTTAACCTGGGTAGCACAGAAATTGAAACATTACTTGTCATCATATACCATTTATCTCATCTCGAGGTTAGACCCATTGAAGTACATTTTTCAGAAGCCTATGCCCACATGGAGGCTCGCAAAGTGGCAAATCTTGCTTACGGAATTTGACATTGTCTACGTAACCCGGACCGCAATGAAGGCACAAGCAGTGGCTGATCATCTAGCCGAGAACCCAGTTGATGATGAGTATGAACCTTTGAAGACATATTTCCCTGATGGGGAGACAATGCACGTCGAGGAATTAGAACAAGTCAAAAAGCCAAGGTGGAAGTTGTTATCTGATGGGGCTGCCAATACCAAAGGCGTTGGGATAGGAGTAGTACTTATTTCTAAGACAGGGCAGAATTACCCCGTTACAGCTCAACTTCGCTTCTACTGCACCAATAACATGGCTGAATACGAGGCATGTATTTTGGGTTTGAGGTTGGCTATAGACATGGGTGTCCAGGAGATCTTGGTCATGGGTGACTCGGATCTTTTGGTGCATCAGATTCAGGGAGAATGGGAGACACGAGACTTGAAGCTCATACCGTATCGACAGTGTTTGCACGAACTTTGTCAACGATTTCAGTCAATAGATTTCAGGCACATTCCAAGGATTCATAATGAAGTTGCTGACGCTTTGGCCACTTTGGCATCGATGTTGCATCATCCAGATAAGGCATATGTGGACCCGTTGTAGATTCAGGTTCGAGATCAGCATTCCTATTGTAACATGGTGGAGGAAGAGCTTGATGGTGAGTCATGGTTTCATGATATCAAAGAATACCTCAGGATGGGAGTATATCCGGTATAGGCCACAAAGGGATCGAAAGAGAGCCATTAGACGCTTAGCAAGCAGATTTTTCTTCAGTGGGGGAGTGTTGTACAAAAGAACTCCAGATCTTGGTTTACTGAGGTGCATGGATGCTAAACAGGCCACAACTATCATGGCCGAGGTACATGCGGGAGTCTGTGGACCTCATATGAGTGGATATGTATTGGCCAAGAAGATTCTTCGAGCAGGATATTATTGGCTCACTATGGAGCGGGATTGTATTGATTTCGTGCGCAAGTGTCATCATTGCCAGGTACACGGAGACTTGATTCACTCTCCACCGTCTGAATTGCATACAATGTCGGCACCATGGCCTTTCGTTGCTTGGGGAATGGATGTCATTGGGCCGATCGAGCCAGCGGCGTCTCATGGACACAGGTTTATTCTAGTAGCCATTGGTTACTTCACTAAGTAGGTTGAAGCGAAAACTTTCAAATCAGTGACCAAGAAGGCAGTGGTCAATTTTGTGCATTCAAATATCATTTGTCGATTTGGAATCCCGAAGGTGATTATCACAAACAATGGTGCCAATCTCAACAACCATCTAATGGCAGAAACATGTCAGCAATTTAAGATCACGCACCGCAATTCCACCCCATATCGTCCTAAGGCGAATGGAGCGGTCGAGGCAGCTAACAAGAACATCAAGAAGATACTTCGAAAAATGGTGGAAGGGTCCAGGCAATGGCATGAGAAGTTACCTTTTGCCCTGTTAGGCTATCGCACTACTGTTCGCACTTCAGTAGGGGCGACTCCTTATTCATTGGTGTACAACACAGAAGCAGTAATACCCGTAGAGGTTGAAATACCATCCCTTCGGATTATCGCCGAAGCGGAAATTGACGATGTTGAGAGGGTCAAAGCTCGCCTGGAACAATTGAGCTTGATTGATGAAAAGGGATTGACAACAGTATGTCACGGACAATTGTACCAACAGAGAATGGCAAGAGCATATAACAAGAAAGTGCGCCCACGGAAGTTCGAAGTAGGGCAATTGGTGTTAAGATGTATCCTACCTCATTGGGCTGAGGCAAAAGGAAAGTTCGCCCCCAACTGGTAGAGGCCATTTGTTGTAACCCGAGTGTTGTCTAATGGTGCATTGTATCTAACAGATGTGGAAGGGAAATGTGTAGAAATGACTATCAACTCTGATGCAGTCAAGCGATACTATGTATGATTTCTTTATCTAAATGTACCTAATTGTATTTGGCATGTTTTGAGATTGAAATGACGAAGACATTTTGTTCTGCTATCCACAACAGTTTATCCTTCGTTATCCCTTTGAGACTTATTCTATTTTCTTTCGTATCCCTCTTTCGGAATCAATAACAAAACTCGAAGACTCGAGCAAGGAAAGTAAATGGAAAAACAAGAGAAAAATAGTGAAAAAGAAAAAAAAAGAGAAAAGAAAAAGAAAAGAAAAGAAAAAAAAGAAAAAGGAAAGAATAGAAAAGAGAAGGAAAAGAAAAGAAAAGAAAAGAAAATGAAAAGTGGAAAAAGGAAAAGATCGAAACAACGAAGTGATTTTATGGCCTAAACTACGTTTGACTTGATCCTGAAAGGGTACGTAGGCAGCCTCTCCCCGAGGTTCAGTCACAACAAAATAAAAGTCCAAAAGTCCCCAAGAAAGAAACTGGGGCAGAAGTTGTGGTCGTTGTGAGAAATCTGATTCCGAAAGTTGTAATTTTGAACCCATGTTGAATTATTTTGAGCCTCTATACCCTTCTTTCTAAACCCCATCCAGAAGCCACATTACGATCCAAAGAAAGACCTTCCGATCAATTTTCAAGACATGCTAATGCGAGCAGGTAGAGTGATTCATGTTGGGGGTAACACTCTGATATCAGGAGAAAGAAAAATGATGAAAATGAGAGAGTCTTATTGGTGAAAACCTTCACGGGCACCGTAAGGCGACGAGAGTTGAGAAATAAAAATGAGAGAGTCTTATTGGTGAAAACCCTCACGGGCACCATAAGGCGACGCGAGCTGAGAGAAATTGAAATGAGAGAGTCTTATTGGTGAAAACCTTCACAGGTACCGTAAGGCGAATGTGAGTTTTCAGATGGGCAAATGAAACAAGTCTGTGGTTGAAATCTGCTCAAAACATGGCAAGACGAGCAAAGTTTGGGTTTTTGGTGAAAGTCTGGAATAGCAAATGTGGCAATTGAAAGTTGATTATTTGGACAGACTAGGCTAGTTAATCCAAAATGCATGGCACAATCAATGGTACCAGCCGTTCCACTCAGATAAGTCCTATCCTTTTCTCTTCATTACAAATAATCCGTTTTTAGAGACTCTCTATCCTTAACCTTCAAGGTCATTGCATTTTATTCTCTTGAAGTCTGTCTATAAGATGTTTCAGTGTCAGTTCTGTTCGAAAACAAAAGAAGGACGTCAAGGCTAGCTACCAGTTTCCCAGTTGTATGGCTCAACAGGGTCAGAACATATCAAAAGAAAGTAAGGCATGAAGGACCAATGGAAATCCCATCAGTAGGATAATCAGATAATTGTGAGGGAGAAGCAAAGTTTCACAAGAGGGGTCAAAAACACAAAACATTTGGGTCACCAAAGTCAGAGGGTTGAAAGTCCGTTAGGAAGTCGAGGCATTTTAAAGCAAGTCCAGGTAAACAAGTTGGCACAGAGCCGGAGGCTAGAACATACCCAACAAGAATGCCAGCAGCTAACCACCGTTTTATATTAATAAATCTTTTTTTGATTAAGACAGGGGCAGAAAATTTCCTTTGTCTGTTTTGTTGCAATCAGGAGCCCACCTGGAAAACAAGGGAATACTTTTCAAGTGTAGCAATCAGGAGCCCACCTGGAAAACAAGGGAATACTTTTCAAGTGCAGCAGTCAGGAGCCCACCTGGAGAACAAGGGAATACTTTTCAAATTTTCAGCAATCAGGAGCCCACCTGGAAAACAAGGGAATACTTTCCAAATTCAGCAATCAGGAGCCCACCTGGAAAACAAGGGAATACATTTCAAAGTTTCAGCAGTCAGGCTCCCACCTGAAAAACAAGGGAAGTATAATGCAAATTTTATCTTTCAAGTTTAATATTTGGTAACATAACGAGCCCAGTTATCAAACTGGGACAGAAAATTTTCTTTGTTTTATCTGTTTTGTTGCGGTCAGGAGCCCACCTGGAAAATAAGGGAATACTTTGCAAATTTCAGCAATCAGGAGCCCACCTGGAGAACAAGGGAATACCTTTTAGATTTCAGCAACCAGGAGCCCACCTGGAGAACAAGGGAATACGTTTCAAGTTTCGCAATCAGGCACCCACCTGAAGAACAAGGGAAGTACAATTCAAATTTTAGCTTTTTAATAATTGATAACATAATGTGCCCAGCCACCAAACTGGGGCAGAAGAATTTTCTTTGTATGTCTATTTTGTTGCAGTCAGGAGCCCACCTGGAAAAGAAGGGAATACTTTTCAAGCATCGCCGTCAGGAGCCCACCTGGAAAACAAGGGAATACTTTGCAAATTTCAGCAATCAGGAGCCTACCTGGCGAACAAGGGAATACTTCTCAAACGTCAGCAACCAGGAGCCCGCTTGGAGAATAGAGGCACATATTCAGAATAATGTCAAAACATTGCCAATCATAATTCAAAGCAACAACAAGAAGCCCATCAGAAGAATACAAGATACAAGTTCAAGGAAACACAAGAGCAATTTTGAAGACATAGATAGGATCTTTGTAACTCATAGATCATAGCTTAAGCTAGCTTCTTTTTGTTTTACCACGGTGTAATAAGGAGGTCAGAGAGCAATAGCAGCAGCAACAACAATGGGATCGCAGCTCCTGGTAGTCCCAGCTACCAGACACTCCCGAACTACACTGACCTGATTCCTGTTTAGCCCAGGATATGTAGGCAACCTCTAAAGCAGGGTGCGGTAAAATCTTTCAAAATGCTTCACACGGAATATTCAAATGGGCAAAAAATCGCTCGTATTTGCTCACTTATCTTTGCCCGAAAACCTTTCATGTTTCCGAGCAAAGAGGGCAGCTGTGAGCACATGATTTTTGCCCTATATGAATTACTCCCACAAATTCAAAATAAAATAACTCCTTTTCATTATTTGCAATTTAGGGATTTTGGTGGCATTTCCTGTTAATTGATGGCCTTGGTTTGTGCATGTTTATTGTTGTTTGAACCATGAAAAATATAAAAAATACGCATGATATTTGCATTTAGGATCTAATTTCATATTTTAAGGATTCTTAGTGGTTTAAGTCGTTTGTAGAACAAAATTTAAAAGAAAAATAATAAAAATAGTCCATTTTTGTATTTTTAATTGTTAATTGTTGAGTCTACTTTTAAATAGGATTTAATCAATTTTGTAGGAATTAATTAGATTAGTTTTGACAATAAATTAGGTTTCATTTTAATTTTTTGCATTTTTATATAAAATTAGGAAAAATACAAAAAAAATACAAAAAATAAATAAAAGAAATAAAGAAATAAAAACAAAAGCAATTAAAAATGAGCTACTCTTAAAAGAGTCAAAATTGGGCCAAAATGGTCTAGCCCAATTCATTTTCGCCCAACCCAATTAAATTACCCGGTCCAGATGCCCATGCCCTTGAGACAAATGAAACGACGTAGTATAGGGACCATACTACGTCGTTTTGAGTTATAAATGCCAAATCAAATCCAGGCCATCCATTCACCTTCATCCAACGGCCACAACTGAGTCTCCCATTATAATAAAAGTGTCCAAACAATACAACCCTAATAAAAATAGATCCTCGCCTTCCTCGTATTGCTCTGTATCTCCACCGACGGAGCCGCCGCCGGAGAACGTCACTTTCTCCGTTCAACCCAAAATTAACACCCCAACCTCCTCTCATCTCCCTCATCTCGAATCCACAGCACGTTTCCTTCAAATCCCGGCCTAGCTCGTCGAATCTTTCCCCAAAGATTTTCCTGCCACGACGCCGGTTACCCCAAATAACCCCAAAATAACACCATAGAACCGCCCAAGCTTCCTCTACCCAAGCCCCATAGCCGTGTCTCTCGAATCTGCCCGGAATTGGTCGAATATCCATTTTAATTTTTCCGGCCAAAATCCTAAAATGCCTAAAGTGCATGCAATTGACACCAAAGGGTCCCTGGGCCTCCCTCGTAAGGAATTGATCACCAATAGAGCTCAAACGACCCTAGGAATGGTCGAGTTTGGATATAATGCAAATGGCATGAGTTTTCTTTAATCAGCGAGCCTTCTTTAATGTTCTAATTTTATGTTTATTAGTTAGTTTAATGATTCTTTCTTTTCTTCTTTCCGTTCAAATTGTTTGATTCCTTGAGGCTTTGTTCGTAATTGATTCTGACTGCACGCTTGTATGATAGTTTAAATATAATTTGAGTCCTATTGTATTATTTTAATCTCTGTTTTGATTTCTTGGTTCATAATAGGGTCTAGGTCCTAATTTACTGTTGGTTTAATTGATTAGTCGGATAAGTTTTCTTCTATTGGTCATACTGTGAAATTCATGTGTGATGCTTGTTTTGATGCATGTTTATTTTGGTCTCTCTTTTTCTGTTTATCTTTATTATCTGATGATTTTGTGATTAGTCTGTCAGTTAGCCTATTCTAATGTTGATTGATAATTGCATTTGGTGAAGTATGATTTAGGATTAATTAATAGTTTGGTGCAGTTTTGATATTCAACTATAGTTAGATTTTAACTTAGGTAAAAAGGATCAGTTTACATAGTTGGTAATTGCAGGGTTGTTCAGGGGTATTTTAGGCTTTTGACAGTAGGATAGAATACTGCAGAATTTCCTAGATCTTTCTAGAATAAGGCTCAGGTAAGATTTTATTAAACTTAGGATACTAACTTGTGTCACAAGGAAAGATATAAGGGACTAAACTGGAAATAAAAGAAGGACCCATGAGGAAAATAAGAATGGAAGGGCTACCCTTCACTTGGCCTATAAAAGGGTATGCCATTGCCTTCATTAACATGTTTGGAAGTCAAAAAATCCCCCTAAAAATCCCTCTTCAAGTTTCAGATATAATAATTCAAATCTGAAATCAAAATCCACTTCTAGTTCTTAGTTAAAACAAAAATCCAAAAACAAAACAAAAAATGCAGTAAAAAATCAACAAAAAGTACTGTTCCATTGAACTTTTTGGTTCAATTTTGAGTTTCAGTGTTTGCTTTTGGTCTTATAGTTTGATTTCAATTTGCTGAAGTTATTCCGCGATTCATTGGGTCCAGCTCTGGATTAAATCGAGTTCGATTGGGTCAATTTTGGTTGTTTATTATTGCTATTGGTTTTCTACAATTTCCTGGGTCTGTGGTGAAGTTGTTTTCAGTTCAAATTACTCCTGTTTGGCTGGTTGTTGATGTTTGAGATTGCTGCACTGTTGCATTGCTGTTACGGATCTCATTTTTTCCTTCTTACTTGCAATTTCCAAGTACATACTCAAGTTTGTTTTCGTGTAATCTCCTAATGAAATAGAGACTCAATTTCCTTCTGATGCTTGCTGAAGTTTCTAATGTGTTTAGTTCATTTTCACGCAATTAGCTTTAGGATTTGGCTTTATGTACGTCATCTTTTGATTTGTAGTTTCTTAGCTTTGTTGAGTTTTGAATTGTATTGAGTTAGGACTACTTAATTAGGTTTTTCCTGATTTGGACTGTTATGAGATTGTAATAAACTGTTGGACCCTTAAATTGGTAATTACTCCTTGGCTTCAGGTAGTTTAGCTCTGTTTTCGTGATTTAATTATTGAAATTAAAGAACTAGCTGAACAGGAAATAATTGTCACACCTCCTTTTTCGCTTACTACACCCTGTGAAGGGTATAAATGAATGAGTTTTTCCAATTAAAGGACAATCGAAACGGGATTCGTTTATTTAAGATTCAGAGTCGCCACTTGGGAGATTTATGGTGTCCCAAGTCACCTGGTTTGAATCCTGAATCAAGGAAAGGGTTTGACTCTGTATTACAGTCGCGAACTAGAAATACGAGTAAGGAATTCTGTTAACCTGGGAGAAGGGGTTAGGCACTCCCGAGTTCCGTGGTTCTAGCATGGTCGCTCAACTACTATATTTGGCTAAAATATGATTTTGATACATGTTAAAATCTATAGTGCAATTTTAAAGTCATTTACCGCTTCTTGTCAACTATTAAGAAAGTGAACGTCGTTTAAGAACGTGTTTTTGGACCACGTCACATGAAATGCACCCGGATCCTTGACACATTCTTATTCAACGTTTTCGGATTTGGATTTGGGTCGCATGAAATGCACACTCGAGTTTAGGAATGTAATTTTATTAAAATCGCGTCTAGAGAGACTAACGTGTTGTTATCTTTTGGGAAGGCCGTGAAATTTGCTAAACGGCCCGTCCCAAATCTCTAAGTATTTTTAATTATGTAGTTAATGAGGGCCCCGCAATTTATATTTGATTTGGTGAGGCTCGTCTCATTTTTATTATTATAAGGCCAACCTAAAGAAAACTAAAATTTCTTTTTATTATTTGTCTCTAAAAGACCAATTAATTCACATTTATAAATTCGGGCCTCGAATTCAAGTCCGAATTCAAACAAAAGGGAAGACCCTTCTAGCTTGAACCCGCTACCTAATTCGAAACTCAGTTTTATATTTATGCATTATTCAAATATTGGGCCAATTGGGCCCCATAACAGTCTAATACACGAAGTGCAAGTAAAGTGAGCTTCAAGCCCAAATTGTTTCATTTACTCATCCCTGATGAATTCTCAAATAGAACACAGGCTGGAAACGTGATGCCTAAAGTATGCTAATTAGTCTGATTTAATTCAAGCCTACATTCCTAAATCCATCCTCATAATTTAAAAAGAAAAACTGAAACACTGCAATTGGCAAAGAGATTTAATGTGAACAGGACTTCTAGTTTATTTGCTAACAGGTTAATACTTATAATGTGAGCAGATGCAATTAATTTTTGTTTCAGCTATATCTCTAATTCCATTAGCCAAACTACACAAAAACAATTAACTGCCAAATTCCAGGTTCAACTACAACACTTGACTAATAAACATGAATTAGGCTAAGAAACTGTTTCATCGACATACAACGTATAATAATCTCAATTATGCTGAGTTCCAAACATGATTTATTAACATCGCTAATACTACTTCAGTTTATCCTTAGTTACCAACACAATCACACAAATCCAAATAAGAGTCCAACATTTCAAATTTACAATCCATAATCAGTCTAAATTATACAAATTATAGTAGTGCAGTTGAACAGAAAACAGACGACACTTAAGCTCAAATCAGCTTCCATTTCGTTTCACTCTCTCAACTCTACATCTCAATGAAACAGGAAGTGTACCTGAAGATTGAGGAATAATAAAGGAGAAGAGTAAGTCAGCAACAGCACAACAATGCCACAACAATAATTCAAAAGTAATTTCAGCAAATCAACAGGGATTAATAACACAACAATCAACAGAATCAACTTGAAAATCAGAATTGAACTCTCAAGCAAACAGGGACACCTCAATACTCGAAGACACCAGAAAATGAACTAAGAGAAGCTTCACTAACAATTAAACTTCAAATCAAATTACAAACACCAATGGAACAATAATATTTTTGGATTTTCTATTGGATTTCTATTGTTTTTGAATTTTTTTGAAGGTTTGAATTTCAAAACCGGATCTGAAATTAGAGAAGAAACTTTTTGGGGGGAATTTTGGAGGCCGAAAAAACTTCCTAGTGAAGGCATGGGAATGCCATTTTATAGGCAAACTTCAGATTTCCACTTTTCCTTTTTAGTCCCTAAGGTTATGACTTGTTATTCAAGTAAATAACCCCTAAATCTAGCATTTTACCTTAGAATCCTCACCTAGGAGCTTCTAGGGAGTTCTATTTCAGCCACTTGCAGGATTTACCATTTGAACTCCCTATTTTGTCCCTAACATTTCCCTGAATTACGCCTTTATTTCTGAAAATTACTAACCTAGATTAATAGGGTCTACTAATTGTTACCAAAGAAGTGTTAATCAAACAACACAACTACCCTCAAATACTAACTAATTATGACTAAACCTTATAATGAACTGAAACTACACAATGAATCAAAGAATTATTGACAACATACTAACTAAACTAACTACACCGAATTAATTAATTAAATCAAAACTAAAAATAAAAGTGAAAGTAAAAGAGAAAGATGACTAATAACCATTTTGAAATTAAAAGCAAACTCACTAACAATTAAGAACAGAATTAGAAGAGAATTATACCAAGAAAAGAAAGCCCACTAATACTGACACGATCTCAAAAGTCCGGCTAACTGAAAGTTTGACCCCAGCTATCTCTGGAAGAAATTAGACACTCATGCCGATAAATTCATCAAGAAGGAAGCCCAAGGACCACATGGCATTAATTTGGGGTGATTTGGGGCAATTAGGGTTTTGGCAGGAAAACTTCGAATCGAAATTCGAAAAGTTCCGGTCATATTCGAGGGATGGGGTTAGGAGGGTTTGATAGGGGATGAGGAGATGAGTCTATGGTGTTAATATGGTGATAAGCGGAGAGAGTTTCATGGTGGCCGGAAAACCTTTGAACGAAGATTCGATGACTTCTAGGCTTATTCGAGGGAAAGCATTTACGGATTCGGAAAGAGGGCGATGAGGAGAACAAGGGGTGTTAATTTGGTGTGGTTTGGAAGTGGTGGCGTTCACCTCCGGCGGCGGCTCCGATCAGAGGATATGGGGGCGGCTGGGGGGTTTCTAGGGTTTGGTTAGAGACGAAGTAGGGGTGGGGGGATTTTCGGACACTTAAATATTAAAAGATGGGGACTTCTGGATCGTCAGATGAGATAACCTTGACGGTCCAGATCTGTTTGGACTTTAAACGGTGTCGTTTGGTATGGAGGAGGGGCAGGCCGGGTCAGGTGATGGGTTGGGCAGGTGATTTCATTATTTTGGGCTTGAATGAAAATGGCCCAAATCAGGCTTCAAGACAAGCCTCTCTTCATTGCATTTTTTCATTTTTTTTTTCTTTTCGTTTTTTTCATTTTGCATTTTTATTTTTTTAATTTTTTATTTTTTGTATTATTTCTGATTTTATAAAAATACACAAATTAAAACAAAGACCTAATATATTCAAAGCTAAGCTAATTAACTTCTGAAGTTGATTAAAATTCTATTTTGTGACAAATTTAACAATTAATAATTAAAATACAAAAGTGAACTATTTTTATCATTTTCTTTATATGTGAACAATTTTAACTACTAATTGACACTAAAATATGAAATTAACCTAAATGCAAATGTATTTTTGTATTTTTCATATGAATTAAAATGCAACAATTACCAAAAATGCCACAAAATTCACAAAAAATTATAAAATACTAAAGAAATTGTTTTGTTTGAAATTTTGGGAATTATTGCTTAGGGAAAAAATCACGTGCTCACAAAAATTTCGATTCTGAGGTCTATGATCCTCATATGTATTGACAGTGCACGAGCCAAGTTCGTGTTAGCATCAGGCGTGATGGCCATTTCCCAATAGCAAAGTCAGTAATTCAATCCTAAACGCTAGCGTGAGTCAATCTGAAGATAATCAGCTTACTTTGTGTTTATCAACACCATATTCCTAGTTGGCTCTTCATCTTAATGTTCAGGAGTTCACTATTAGCTAAATAGGTAAAATAATTTGAATCTTAAACTGGAATTTGAGTAATCAAGGTTCCATTAACTTGAATAAGTGAATGTTGTTTTTCTTGGTTACAAACTGTTAAACACACCTCGAACAACTTGAAAACTCTCAGTGATTATTGTTCAATTCGAATTGCGGCAGGGTTCGATTCAGCAATTAAAGTTGAATAGTCTTTCTCGGATGGTCTGGGCCTCTGTGCCTTTGCGGACAGCCTTTATTGGGCTGGTTTGAAAGGCCTAAATGATTGAAAACTTCACTAAGGTTGCTTTTGTTCGTTAGCAATACTTATTTTGGATGTTTAATAATGATACATTTCCGTGTCAATTAAGACAATTAAGTAAGACCTTTTCTTTATTATTAGAGACAAAAATCGAATAGAGAATCATAGTCATTTTAGGATCAACCTTTTAAATAAAAATAAGATGAGCCTCACTAAGCAATACTCATAAATTACGGGGGCCTCGATAAATATTATACTAAAATATTTAGCATTTGGGATGGGTCGTCTAGTGAATTTCACGGCCTTCCCCAAAGATAATAATACGATAGTCATTTTAGGCGCGTTTTTTTAATCTTACCTTCTTAAATACGGGTGCACATTTATGTGACCCAAATTCAAATCTCAACGAAGTAGAAATGTGTTGACAACCATGGGTGCACTGGTGCGACGTGGTTTGAAATGAATTTTCATGATGTTGCAATTCTTATAAAAAAAATAAAAAATAAAAAAGCGGGTTACTAATAGAAGGCACATAAGTTAGAACATGTCTTGAAATCAGATCAAATCAAATACAGCAGTTGAGAGACCGTACTAGAACCACGGAATTCGGGAATGCCTAACACCTTCTTCCAGGTTAACAGAATTCCTTACTCGGATTTCTGGTTCGCGGACTGTTAACAGAGTCATAATTTTCTCGGTTCGGGATTCAACCGTTGACTTGGGACACCATTAATCTCCCAAGTGGCGACTCTGAAATTTAATAATAAATCTCGTTCCGATTGTCCTTTAAATGGAAAAACTCCTTTTATTATACCCTTCACGGGAGTGTAGTAGGTAAAAAGGAGGTGTGGCAATAATATCCAAGTGATTTCTTAAACTTATGTACTCAGTAAAATGGGTACACACGCAAAGCGGGTACTCTAAGACTAGTTTAATTTATTATTTATTCATATATAATCGACTAAAAATCTACGTGCAACAAATGTATATAAAAACTAGTTATATTAAAATCATGAATGCCTTTAGCGAAATATCGTTTGCCTTTTTACCCTTTAAAAATTGAGTTCACATTAGATAAAAATGTAATTGTATGTAATTGTTTTTCTACTATTTAGGACTTTATAAATAGCTAAATTTTATTTATTAAACTCTTCCTTATTAGAACTAAGTAAAAACTCCTAATATTTAGGGATCCAAGATTGGATAAGATTTTACTTATAAATTTTTTCTTACTTAAATTGTGCAACAATTTTCCTTAAATATGACTATTTCACATTATAGAGTTTTTGACACGTTACTAATGGTAATGTAATAAAAACTGTTTATCCAAGTTTTTTGGCTATTTTTTTTAAAAAAATTATAGAATTAAATGCCTAAGAATCATTAAGCATATTTTAAAATTCTGATTTCTTTCAGATTTTTTCTTTTGACCATGTGAGTAGTATTTAGTTCTAACTTTCACATATTATAGCGATTCGACCGGTCGTTTTGCTTTTTAGAATCATGTTCCCTTAAATAAGATTCCCCGTGTGTGATTTTACCGTTTAATGACTTGTGGGGATGGTTAGATCGGGATTTCGAAGGATTTGGGTTGAAATCGAAGCAATTAGTTCCATAAGGTTGGCTAAAAAGGCTAAGTTTGACTCCGGTCAATATTTTAAGCAAACGACCTCGCAATCAGGATTTGACGGTTAAAATAGGTTCGTATGATAATTTTGGACTTGGACGTATGCTCGAATCGAGTTTTGGATGACCCGAGAGCGTTTCGGTACCTAATATCGAAAGTTGGTTCTTTGAAGGTTTTAAAGTTCTTTAAACTTGGTTTGGAGCGAGTTTTGGTGATATCGATATCACGACCTAATTTCACCTCAGGTCGTGATGGCGCCTAACTCCGTTGTCAAGCAAGCCAACACGAAATTATTAGTGAATTCATATTTTACTTACCAAAGCGGTTACAACATTTGTTTTTCCTAATTTGCAATTAAAACAGGGATAATAAGCAATATTCAATAATAGTTATACAACCCCAAAGAATTGTCTACTAATGTGTGTGCTAAGACCTGGTGTCACAAGCTGTGGGAAACTAGTAGAATATACAAAATAATAAACATATCCTATTGTCTAAAACAGAATAGACAGTCAAAAGTAAGAAAGGGAAGCAGCTCACCGTGGAAGTCTCGGACTATGATCAGGCACACGCACCGATCCGATAGACAGATGTACCTCCCTTAGAGCCTTTACAATTAAGTACAGAAGAGTAACATAAGTACATAAATAATATGTAATCAGTAAGTATCCCGTCTAATCTCGAAAAAGTAGAGACGAGAGGTCGACTTGATACCTACTAGGGTCAAAATATAATATGATGTTATGCCAGGCATGATGGTCACAATTATATAATAGTTGAAATAAGGATTTCTAAGTCATCTCATCTTAATATCACAGTCAATCATTTACATTTCAAACAATTTATCAGAAAATCCATCAACAACAATTCACATAAATATCATGCGCACATTATGTCGAAGTCGACGACCCGATCCAACAGAAAAGAAACTGTGCACTACCAGAGGGTCGAATGGTGTAAATCATAGATGCATCTATTTCTACCGAGGCAGTCGACCCGATCCACAAATATCAATTATCAACAGAAAAATACATGAAGACGCATTTATATTCAAATCAACTCATACAAGTGCTCAACAATACATATGTTCATTTCCAATTCTCTAGCATATCCTAAATGATCACATTAGCAGGAAGACACATAACATTTTTGCAATTATCGCATGATACGGGTCCTAAACTACACGGATATTTAGCATGATAAAATCTACGCACGGACTCTCGTCACCTAGTGCGTATGTAGCCCCCGCATTTAGTGGCAAATTATACAATTATTACTCCTATGGGGACAATTCCCTCTTATAAGGTTAGAAATGAGACTCACCTCGGTCCAAAGTGTACTTCCAATATCAAGAACGAGCCCGAACTCTCAAATTTGGAGCCGAACGATCCAAAACTAGTTAAATGGGATAAGAACTAGTCAATACAAGCTCTCAAGATCACATTCCAACTATTAACACAATTTCCTAACCTTAAACATGAGTTTCCTAAAATCTGACCCCGGGCCCACATGCTGGGATTCCGAAATTTTTCGAAGGAAGTTGTTCTTTGTAACCTAAGGATCAATAATATATGATTTCTACTTCATTTCATAACCAATTTCGTGGAAAATTTTAGTTTTACCAAAATCCTAGGTTTTGCTCTAACCCCATGATTTTTCCTTAATCTTAGTGTGTTAATCTACCTAAGACACAAGTATTAAACTAGGAATAAGTAGAATAAACTTACCTCAAGATGCTAAGTGGTAGGCTTCTCTCAAAAGCTTCAAAATCGCCCAATGGAGGAGTGAAAAATGGCAAAAAGAACATAGAACCCGTATTAAATGAAGTCACTGCTTCAGTGATTTCCGCATCTGCGGTCACGCTTCTGCAAAATGAAGGTCGCGTCTGCTAAATTGGCCCAAGCGAGCTGGGACAGCTTCTGCGGTCTTGAAGCCGCTTCTGCGCAGCCGCTTCAGCAACTAAGAGGGCACTTCTGCGATTTTGGCCTGGCCGGCCCTGGGCTGTATCTGCGAGTGGACGACCGCTCATGCGGTCTCACACCTACGACTAACCAACCGCGGGTGCAGTTACGACAGCATCTGAAGCTTCAACACTTCTCCATTTTTTTCCAACTTCACTCGAGCCTTGTCCGATTGACGCTCGGGGCTCCCAGGTCCCGACCGAACATACCGACAAGTGTAAAATCATGAAACGGACCTGATCAAACCTTTGAAACGCCCGAAACAATGCTAAATCTAAGAATCACCCCTAAAACCATTTGAATCAAACTTATGAACTTCAAGTTCTTAATTCACCTCTAATGAGCCAAAATGCACTTAAACTACTCGGATTGACACTAAATTTTGCGGGCAAGTCTTAAATATTATATTGGACTTGTACCGGGCTCCGAAACCAACATATGAGCCCGTTACCTATGTTATAAATCATTATTTAGTTTCTTTAAATCCTTAGAATTTCAGTTTAACAATTTCCAATAAAAATTCATTATCGGTCTAGGGACCCTGAAATTTGATTCCTGGCATACGCTCAGGTCCCATATTTTCCTACGGACCCTCCGAGACCGTCATACAAATCCGAGTCCGTTTTCTAAAAAGAAAAACAACTAGTCAGGTCGTTACATTCTCCACCTCTTAAATAAACGTTCATCCTCAAACGGACATAGAAAAGTACCTGAGGTGCCGAATAGGTGTGGATATCTGCTCCGCATGTCCTCCTCATACTCCAAGGTTGCCTCCTCGACTGGTTGGCCCCTCCACTCGACCTTCATCGCTGAAATCCTCTTGGATCTTAACTCGCGATCCTGTCTATCAACAATGGAAATTGGCTCCTCCTCATAACCCAAACTCGCATCCAGCTAAATAGTACTAAAATCCAATACGTGGGACAAGTCGGCATGATACCTCTGGAGCATGGACACGTGGAAAACTAAATGAACTCCCGATAAGCTAGGGGGTAGAGCAAGCTTGTAGGCAACCTCCCCAACTCGCCTCAAGACCTCAAATGGGCCAATGAATCTTTGTCTCGACTTGCCCTTCTTCCTGAACCTCATAATTCCCTTCATTGGCAATACTTTCAAAAGGAACTTCTTGCCAACCATGAATGATACAGCCCGTGCCTTCTGATCCATATAACTCTTCTGTCTGGACTGAGCTGTGCGAAGCTTTTCCTGAATTAACTTCACCTTATCCAAGGCAGCCTTCACCAAGTCTGTGTGGTATAATGTAGCCTCACCATGCTCAAACAACCCAATAGGAGAACAACATCGCCGCCCATACAAGGCCTCAAATGGAGCTATCTCGATGCCGGACTGGTAGTTGTTGTTGTAAGCAAACTCTGCCAAAGGCAAGAACTGATCCCACTGTCCTCCAAAGTTAATCACACATGCTCTAATCATGTCCTCCAAGATCTGAATTGTCTGCTCCGACTGCCCATCGATCTGTGGATGAAATGTTGTACTAAGCTCCACGCGGGTCCCTAACTCACCCTGAACAGCTCTCCAGAAATAAGAAGTGAGTTGAGGGCCTCTATCTAATATGATGGAAATAGGCACACCGTGCAACCGGACTATCTCACGAATGTAAACCTGAGTCAATCTCTCTGAAGTGTAAGTAGTCATAACCGGTATAAAGTGTGCCGACTTGGTCAACCTATCCACAATGACCCATATTGCATCAAACTTCTGCAAGGTCCGGGGCAACCCAACTATGAAATCCATAGTAATGTGCTCCCACTTGTACTCTGGTATAGGCATCTGCTAAAGTAGGCCACCCGGTCTCTGATGCTCGTACTTGACCTGCTTGCATATCAAAGACCTAGCCACGTACTCCACTATGTCTTTCTTCATCCTTCGCCACCAGAAATGCTGCCTTAAGTCACGATACATCTTCGTAGCACCCGGATGAATGGAATACTGTGAACTGTGAGCCTCCTCCAGGATCCTCTTCTCAGATCATCAACACTAGGAACACATAAGCAACCTTGGAGTCGTAGAACACCATCCTCACTAATAGAGACCTCCTTGGCACTACCTTGAAGTACTGCCTCTCTGAGAACCGCCAAGTGGGGATCATCGAACTGTCGGGCTTTGATTTGCCCCAATAACGAAGAGTGAGCAAAAACACATGCGAGGACTTGGCTGGACTCCGAAATATCTAGCCTCACAAGTCTATTAGCCAAGGACTGAATGCCCACAGCTAGTGGCCTCTCCCCTTCTGGAATGAATGCCAAGCTACCCATACTCTCTGCCTTCCTGCTCAAGGCATCCGCAACCACATTTGCCTTGCCCGGATGATAAAAAATGGTGATGTCATAATCCTTCAGTAACTCAAGCCACCTATGCTGCCTCAAATTGAGATCCCTCTGCTTGAACAAATGTTGTAAGCTGCGATGATCAATATAAACCTCATATGACACCCCATACAGATAATGCCTCTATATCTTGAGAGCATGAACAATTGCGGCCAACTCTAAATTGTGCACCGGATAATTTTTCTCATGAATCTTCAGCTGGCGTGTAGCATAAGCGATAACTTGCCCCTCCTGTATCAATACATACCCCAATACAACATGTGAAGTGTCACAATATACCGTATACATCCCTAAACCGAAAGGCAACACAAGAACTGGTGTTGTAGTCAAGGCTGTCTTGAGCTTCTAAAATCTCGCCTCACAATCATCAGTCCAATGGAAACGAGCACCCTTCTGGGTCAATCTAGTAAGAGGTGATGTAGTAGATGAAAAGGCCTGCACGAATTGCCTGTAATAGCCTGCTAACCCTAGGAAGCTCCTGATCTCGGTCACTGAAGTAGGACGTGGCCAACTCTGAACTGCCTCAATCTTCTTGGGGTCCACCTTAATACCCTCTCCTGACACAATATGCCCCAAGAATGCCACTGACTCTAGCCAGAACTCACAATTGGAGAACTTATCATATAGCTTCTGCTCTCGCAAGGTCTGAAGCACTACCCTCAAATGCTGCTCGTGCTCCCCCAGAATACGAGAGCATATCAAGATGTCATCAATGAAGACAATGACAAAGGAATCAATATAAAGCCTGAACACTATGTTCATCAAGTCCATAAATTCTGCTTGGGCATTAGTCAAGCCAAAAGACATCGCCAAAAACTCATAATGGACATACCTCGTCTGAAATGCGGTCTTCGTAACATCCGAGTCCCGAATCTTCAACTAATGGTACCCCGGTCTCAAGTCGATCTTAGAGAACACCCTAGCACCCTGCAACTGGTCGAACAAATCTTCAATGCACGACAACGGTTACTTATTCTTGATGGTAGCCTTGTTCAACTTGCGGTAGTCAATGCACATCTGCATAGTCCCATCCTTCTTCTTCACAAATAATACTGGTGCGCCCCAAGGTGAAACACTAGGCCTAACAAACTCCTTTGCTAACAACTCCTCAAGCTTCTCTTTCAACCTCTTCAACTCCTTCGGAGCCATGCGGTACGGTGGGATAGATATAGACTGGGTGCCTGGAGCCAAATCAATACAGAAATCAATATCACGATCCGGTGGCATGCAAGGAAAATCAGAAGGAAACATATCGGCGAACTCCTGAACTATTGTAACTGAATCAATTGTCGAAGACTTTGCGGTATTGTCCCAAACATAAGCCAACTATGCCAAACACCCATTCTCGACTATTTGCTAAGCCTTGAGGAAAAAGATAACCCGGCTAGATGTATCAACTATGGAACCCTTCCACTCCAACCCTAGAAACACTGGCATCGCTAAAGTAACAGTCTTGGCATGGCAATGTAGGACGGCGTGATATGGATATAACCAATCCATACATAGGATGATCTCAAAATTGATCATATCAAGAAACATCAATCTGCTCTAGTCTCGAAGCCATAGAATGTGACCACAAAGGACTAGTAGATTCGATCCACAACCACAGAATCGCCCATATGAGTGGACACATAAACAAGAGTGTCGAAGGGCTCAGGAGCAATAACTAGAAAACGAGCAAACAAAGATGACACATACCAATAGGTAGACCCTGGATCGAATAATACCGAAGAATCTCTACCACAGATGAAAATAATATCTGTGATGACAGCATCTGAGGCCAATGCATCTGGCCTAGCCGAAAGAGCATAAAATCTGGCTGGAGCGCCGGCTGGCTGGCCTCCACCTGACTGAGCAGTAGCTAGCTGACCTATCCATGCCTGACCTCCACTAATAGGATGGCCCCTACCAGTCTGTCCTCCACCTCTAGGTGGCGGGTAGCTGGTGCAGAAATCATAGGCTGCTGACCATGCTGTACTGCCTTGCCCCGAAGCCTGGTGTAGTATCTCCTCATATAACCAAGGTTTTCACACTCGAAACAACCCCTCGGTGTGACAACCTACTGCCCTGATAGCATGTAGACCCACTGGATGAAGCCTGAATAATCGGTGGATAGTATGAACTCTTCGGCATAGTACTAAAATATGAACCAGACGAACCTTGAGGACCTGAATACCCAGCGGAGGAACCCTAAATAGTTGGTGGGCGGTAAGAAATCTCTGGTATGACGCTAAAATAGGGGCGCGCCGGAGCACCCCGAGCAGGTGGTAGTGCTGAATATGGTGGACTCCTAGGTTGTCCCCTTCCAAACTGACCTCTGCCCCTAGGCGGGGCACCTCTGAACTCTCTGGAAAATCTAACCCTCTTATCCTACTGTATCTTCTCCCTACCCTCAGACGGTAGCCCTCAATCCTCTGAGCAATCTCCACTACTAATTGATAAGGAGTCCTCATCTCCACTTCTCGGGCCATGTTGGCCCTGATGCCAGAATGCAACCCCGCGAAAAACCTCCGCACCCTTTCTGCGTCAGTAGGAAATGTCATTAATGCATGGCGAGATAACTCAAAAAACCTCGCCTCATAATCGGTCACAGACATCTGCCCCTACTCGAGCTGCTCAAAGTGGTACCGCAACTCTTCCCTCTCAGAGGGTGGGATATACCTATCCAGAAATATCTGCATGAACTGAATCCAAGTGACAGGAAGAGAAACTGCTATGTCTGCCAAGAACATAAGACTTCCACCATCTACGGGCCCTGCCCTCTAGCTGAAAAGTAGTGAAGTCAACCCCATGAGACTCCAATATCCTCATGTTGTGCAGTCTGTCCCTGCACCTATCAATGAAGTCCTGAGCATCCTTATGACGCTCACCCCGAAGACAGGAGGGTGAAGTCTAGTCCATCTATCTAACAGCTTTTGCGGGTCACCATCCGTAGCTGGTCTAGGCTCGGGTATCACTGTAGCAACTAGTTAATCCCCATATGTAGGTAGTGCACCCGGAGTCTAATACATTGCAGTTGCATGATCATGAGCCTGAGTAGTAGTCCGCCCTCCTGCCTGTGATGTAGCTGGATCTGCTAGAAATAAACCAGCCTGAGTCATGGTTTCCATGAATCGTAACATACGACCCATGACCTCCTGGAATCCTGGTGCTGTCATAAAGTCCGTCAGGGTAGGCTCAGCTTCGGGCACCTCGCCCTGCTTCTCAATAATAGGATCTCCCGCAGGATTAGATGGTGGTGCTACTAGAAAAGCTCTAGGATGCCCTCGTCCCCTACCTCGGGCCGGTACCCTCCCCCGTATGCCTCAACCTCTAGCAATGGGGGGAGCAACCCCTCCCGGCCGGGAATATTTGTCGTGCGAGTCCTCACCATTTGTGAGAAAATAGAAGAGAGGAATTTAGTGTACAATCCACTACACGATAGGAAATGAATAAAGAATAGTTTATTAACACCATATAGCATCTCGAAGATAAATACAGATGTCTCCGTAACGATCTGCAAGACTCTATTAGGTTTTCCCATGACTTGTAAAACCTACGTGAACCTGGCTCTAATACCATATTTTCACGACCCAATTTTACCTCAGGTCGAGATGGCGCCCAACATTGTTGTCAGGCAAGCCAACGCGGAAATATTAGTGAATTCTTATTTTACTTACTAAAGCGGTTACAATATTTGTTTTTTCTACTTTACAATTAAAACATGGATAATAAGCAATATTCAATAATAGTTATACAACCCAAAGAACTGTCTACTAATGTGTATGCCAAGACCGAGTGTCACAAGATGTGGGCAACTAGTAGAATATACAAAATAATAAACCTACTTTCTGAAACAAAATAGACAGTCAAAAGTAAGAAAGACTCCATCAAGCTGCTGATCAGCACAAGAAGGGAAACAGCTCACCGTGGAAGTCTCGGACTATGATCAGGTATGCGTACCGGTCCGATGGCCAGATGTATCTGCCTCAGAGCCTGTACAATTAAGTACAGAAGTGTTGCATGAGTACGTAAACAATATGTACCCAGTAAGTATCCCGTCTAATCTCGAAGAAGTAGAGACGAGAGGTCGACTTGATACCCACAAGGTCAAATATATAATATGATGTTACGCCAGGCATGGTGGTCACAATTATATAACAGTTGAAATAAGGATTTCTAAGTCATGTCATCTTAATATCACAGTCAATCATTTACATTTCAAACCATTTATCAAAAAATTCATCAATAACAATTCAAATAAATATCATGCGCACATTATGCCAAGGTCGACGGCCCGATCCAACAGAAAAGAAATTATGCACTACCAGAGGGTCGAATGGCGCAAACCATAGATACATCTATTTCTACCGAGGCGGTCGGCCCGATCCACAAATATCAATTATCAACAGAAAAATACAGGAAGGAGCATTTATATTCAAATCAACTCATACAATTGCTCAATAATACATATGTTCATTTATGTTAATTTCCAATCCTCTAGAATATCCTAAATGATCACATTAGCAGGAAGATACATAACATTTTTTCAATTATAGCATAATACAGGTCATAAACTACCCAGATATTTAGCATAATAGTAGCTACCACGGACTCTCGTCACCTAGTACGTACGTAGCCCCCGCATTTAGTGGCAAATTATATAATTATTACTCCTATGGGGACAATTACCTATTACAAGGTTAGAAAGGAGACTCACCTTGCTCCAAAGTGTACTTCCAATATCAAAAACGAGCCCGAACTCTCAAATTTGGAGCCGAACTCTGAGGACCCAAAAGGGTCATCACTTTTTTAAATTTAATTATGTGTTCCAAGGCCTTAAAACCCTCTTTTAGCCTTGCCTCTATTTACGTGCGCAGCTCGAGCGCGTAGCCGGAAAGCTTAAATGAGAAAATATGTGAAAAATGATAAATTTTAACTATAAAATGAATTAATATAACTTCGGTCAACATTTTGGGTAAAAGGACTCAGACCTATGATTTGACTGTCCTGGAGGGTCCGTAGGAAAATATGGGACTTGTATGTATGCCCGAAATCAAATTTCGAGGTCCCAAGCCCGAGAAATAATTTTTTTAAAGAAAATTATTTTCTAAAAATTGTTTAAAAGAATTTGAAATGAAATTTGATTAGAACATGATGGTATCAGACCCATATTTTGGTTCCAATGCCCGGTACATGTCTTACATATGATTTAAGATGATTCTGTGGAATTTGGTGAAAAAAACGGATGTCATTTGACGTGATTCGAACCTAAATTGCAAAAATTGATGTTTTAAGAAGTTTGAGGAAATTCTTTGATTTTGAGGTTTAATTCGATGTTCATGATGTTATTTTAATGATTTGATCGTACGGATGAGTCTGTATGACGTTTTTGAGGTTGTGTGTATATTTGATTTGGAGCCCCGAGGGCTCGGGTGAGTTTTGGATAGGTGTCAGAGTGCTTTAGAGTTAGAAAAATCTAGTTTTTCTGTTGTTGCTGTTGGAAGGATCTCGATCTCATAGTGTAAACTTCAGGGGTCCTGTTTTGTGCTACGCGATCACATAGTTACTTCCGTGATCGCATAGAGTATAGTTCGAGGGGTCCATTTTTGTTCTATGCGATCGCATTGTACCCTTCGCGATCGCAATGTGATAGCCCAACCCGGAGAAGGAATTGATTTTACTCTATGCGATTGCATTGCTTTGTCTGCGATCGCAAAGCCCAGTCACATTTACTCTATGCGATCGCATGGTATTGTACACGATCACATTGCTCAGCCACCTTTACCTTATGCGATCACAATCCCTTGTCCGCGATCGTATAGACCCAAATTTTCCCAGTTATTTTAAAAAAGTCCAGAACAGTAGCTATTTGGGATTTTCACAAAATTTCATAACTTCTTCTTCTCCACACCTCTTGGGGCGATTTATGAAAAGAAAATTCACCATAACTTCATAGGTACGTTATCCTAAGCTTGTTTTCTTCCATTTTTATCATCACCCATTAGATTTCTAAGCCTAAAACATGTGATTAAGGGTAGACAATTAGGGATTTGGGCAGAGTTAGGGCCTTTTGATTATTTGGGAATTTGACCTCGTTTTGGGGTCGGATTTGAAAACAAATTATATATTTGGGCTCATGGGTGAATCGGTGACCGGGTTTTGGTCCGAACTTCATGTTTTGACCAAGCGGGACCGGGGGCAATTTTTTAGAAGAATGATTAGAAAGCTAAAATTAAGTATTGGAATTGGATTGTTTAGTATTTGTTGATGTTATTAAGTCAATTATGTATAGATACTATTGATTTGGAGCCGAATTCGAAAGGAAAGACGGTAATTGAGGATTGAGTTGGTCGTGGAAGTTCGAGGTAAGTGTTCGGTCTAACCTTAGCTTGAGGGATTAGGAGTTGTGTCCTATTTGATATTTGTTTCTTGTTGAGTACGACGTATATGCATGGTGACGAGTATCTATACGTTGGTGTCGAGCATGACCGTGATTCTTAAATTGAAATTTGTTATGTTCCTAAATGATACTACAGATGCTTTAATTGATGATTCCCGATGTCGGATAAGGATTAAGTTTGTTTTCGTGGAAATTACTAAGTTGACTACTGGTGATAGCTGAAATGGTTAGATGTTGGATTAAGAATTGGTTATAGTTGTTTCTCCCTTGCCGGGACGTACTTATTTATGCTGTCGAATCCCGTGTTGGGATAGTGTGGTTCGTTAGTGATCCCTTGTCGGGACTGTTGTAATGATTATTGTTGACTGTATATTTGGAACGGGTTGCACGCCGCAATATTATTATATATATGGATCGGGTTGCACGCTGCAATATTATTATCATATATGGATCGGGTTGCACGCCGCAACAAATATTATATTGGATCGGGTTGCACACCGCAACAAATATTATATTAGATCGGGTTGCGCGCCGCAATAGTGTTAAATGATAAGGGATAAGGTTGCGCGCCGCAACAGTATTATTATTGTATTGTTGTGGATTTTGAACTGTCCTTTCATATTTCTCTTACGTTTTTGCAGGATTTGATATGTTCCCCGAAGCATGTACCCCTTTCCAGTTAAACTGCTTATTCCTGTTTATTTTCTGCCGTATATTATATAATTGCACAGGTTTATTTGGAGTCTGGTCCTAGTCTCGTCACTACCTCGCCGGGGTTAGGCCAGACACTTACTAGCACATGGGGTCGGTTGTGCTGATGCTACACTCTACACTCTGTGCAGATACCAGAGCGGCATTGGGATAGTAGCACTTGAGGAGACATCCTTCAGTCTAGAGATCCCAAGGTAGTCCTGCAAGCGTCCGCAAGCCTGGCGTCTCTTCTATCTCCTTATATGTTCTGTTTTCAGTTGTATCCGAGACAGACTATATTTCTTTTCTTCAGACACCTGTAGTATTCATAGACAGTCTAGAATATTGTGACCCCGGTTTCTGGTTAGAGACGCATGTTGGCATTTTCATATTTATTTTGATATTATATAAGTCTAAGTCTTCTGCTAAATTTCATCTTCCGCTATTATTTATATTTTGATCACCTGTTATTACCAGTTGTTAAAAGGATTTAAAATGAAAGAGTTAAAATTTCTAAATTTCGTGGCTTGCCTAGCTTCTACGAGTAGGCGCCATCACGACTCCCGAGGGTGGGAAATCGGGGTCGTGACACGAACGATCCAAAACTAGTTAAATGTGGTAAGAACTAGTCAATACAAGCTCACAAGATCACATTCCAACTATTAACACAATTTCCCAACCATAACCACGAGTTTCCTAAAATCCGACCCCATGCCCACGTGCTGGGATTTCGAAATTTTTAGAAGGAAGTTATTCTTTGTAACCTAAGGATCAATAATATATGATTTCTAATTCATTTCATAACCAATTTCGTGAAAAATCTTAGTTTTATCAAAACCCTAGATTTTGCTCTAACCCCATGATTTTTCCTTAATCTTAGTGTGTTAATCTACCTAAGACATAAGTATTAAATTAGGAATAAATAGAATAAACTTACCTCAAAATGCTAAGTGGTAGACTTCTCTCAAAAGCTGCAAAATCTCCCAATGGAGGAGTGAAAAATGGCAAAAATAACTTAGAACCTATATTAAATGAAGCTCACTGCTTCAGTCATTTCCACATCTGCGGTCAGGGGACCGCATCTGCGGTCCCGCTTCTGCGAAATGAAGGCCGCATCTGCGAAATTGGCCCAAGCGAGCTGGGACTGCTTCTGCGATCTTGAAGCCGCTTCTGCGATTTCGGCCTGACCGGCCCTGGGCCGCATCTGCAAGTGGACGACCGCTCCTGCGGTCTCACACCAGTGGTTATGACAATAGCTGAAGCTTCAACACTTTTCCAAAATTTTCCAACTTCACTCGAGCCTCGTCCGACTGACGCTCGGGGCTTCCGGGCCTTGCCCGAACATACCGACAAGTTCAAAATCATGAAATAGACCTGCTCGAACCTTCGCAACGCCCGAAAGAATGTTAAATCTAAGAATCACCCCCTAAAACCAATTAAATCAAACTTATGAACTTCAAGTTCTCAATTCACCTCTAACGAGCCAAAATACACTAAAACTACTCGGATTGACACCAAATTTTACGGGCAATTTTTAAATGTTATATTGGACCTGTACCGGGCTACAGAACCAACATACGAGCCCGGTACCCATGTGATCAATCATTATTTAGTTTCTTTAAATCCTTAGAATTTCAATTTAACAATTTCCAATAAAAATTCATTACTCGGGATAGGGACCTCGGAATTTGATTCCGGGCATACGCTCATGTCCTATATTTTCCTACTAACCCTTCGAGACCGTCAAAACACAAATCCAGGTCCTTTAGCTAAAAACATTGACCAAAGTCAAACTTATTCTTTTACGAAAATCTTAAGGAATCAAATGAGCCTATTTCAACCCAAACTCTTCCAAAACCCGAACCAACCATCCTCGTAGGTTGTAAATCAGTTAAAGCAAGCATGAGAAGTTTTATTTAGGGGAACGGGGTTCTAAAAATCAAAACGACGTAGCTATATTCAAATGGAATTCCAATATCTGGAGTAGCTTCGTATGGTGATTTAAGACTTGCCCACAAAATTTGGTGTCATTCCGAGTAGTCTAAGTATGATTTGGCGTGTAAGGAGCAATTTAAAAACTTAAAGTTCATATTTTGATTCAATTTGATTTTAGGGTGCGATTCTTAGTTCCATTGTGGACTTACGAGTTTCAAGAGTTCGAGAAGGTTCGTATCATGTTTGCAGACTTGTTGGTGCATTTGGACGGGCTCCCGAAGGTCTCGGGTGAGATTTGGACCGCTCGGAGCCATGTTGGAAAACCAAAAATTCCAGTTCTAGTTTCCTTCTTCGCGAACGTGGAGGGACTCTTGCATTCGCGATGAAGGAATTGGGGTTGGGGGGATTTTGTGCTACGCGTTCACGATAGCTAGTCCGCGTTTACGAAGGTCTGGGACATGTAACCTTCGTGTTTGCTTGTGGCGACTAGCGTTTCTATAGAAGAGCTAGGGCTAGACTTTGGGCCGTTGTTATGCTTCACGTTCGTGATGGAGCCCTCGCGTTCGCGAAGGGTAGGACAAGCTAGCCTCAACATTCGCGAGGCCCATGTCGCGTTCGTGAGGCCCCTGCCGTGTTGCGAAGAAGAAAGCAGTTGGGCAGTGTGTTTTAAATCAGGGCTTAAGCCATTTTGGGTTCATTTATTGCACTCTTGGGCGATTTTAGAGCTTTAAGAAGGGGATTTCAACCTAGCTTTTGAAGGTAAGTAATTTCTACCTAATGTGAGTTTAATACATAGATTATGGGTAGATTTTAATGTGAAAATTTGTGAAAACCATAGGTTTAGATGAAAAACCTAGAGTTTGATAAAAATGGGATTTTACCACGAAAATGGTTATGAAATTTAGTGAAAATAATATATTTTAGTTCAGAGGTTATTGGTAATAACTTTCTTCAAAATTTCCAGAATCCGGGCATGTGGGCCCTGGGATGAATTTTAACAATTTTACATTTAAGGTTGGGTAACCTTTTTAATAGCTAGAATAAGAACTTTTGAGCATGTATTGATTAGTTTATATACTATTTGATTAGTTTTGGATAATTCGACACCGAATTGAGGGTGAGAGCATATTCTTGGACTGGGAAGTAGGCCGTGTGACGAGTTAAGACTCTTGTTTAACATTGTAAGAGGGAAATTAACCCATAGGTGAACTTAATCATTGTGTACTTGTAGCGACCAAAACATTCACGCAAGTGTACGCGATCGACAAGTAATATAGTAGTAAGTAAAGTATCGTTCCCACGAGGAATTGTGATCAACTTATCGACTGATGTAGACTCAAACAATTATCAATTCAAGCTAAATTATCACCAAATACATAAAGAACCAATTTAGAATTTATTTAGTAATTAAACAATAATTCAACACAAAATTACTATAACACTTATACAATTTTCTATTAACAATTTATATGAAAGATATTCCAGGGTCATGGGATTGCTAGAGACCATGCTACTTTCTTAACTAAAATTGATTTGTTGAATTATCCGGGTTATTGATTATAGGGTTAATAATACCCATAAGAATCTGTCGAGTTCATATGCGCCTATTCAAGTTAAATTAATACTTATATGTCTATGGTATTAATATTAACTTGAATGCATTTACAAATCCTATTTTTCAACCAAACAAGGCAATTAAGTATATGTCTATCTTAATCGCGAATCTTTCACCCAATGCCCAGGATTTAGATCTAGTTCTATTTGATTCTATTTGCAATCAAGAATTTCTTTTTTCAAGTTTAACTCAAGATCCATAAATAATATTTCACTGTTAGCTACGCAGTAAAATAATTAAAACCAAAATCAAATAAACAACCCATAACAATAAATTCAAGACCTTCAATCTAAGCTTCAAATAAGAAGATCATCTAACACCCATGACCCCAGAATACTTGGGTTTTTAGCTACTCATTTATACAAATATCAACGATAAAAGTCTTAAACATAATATAAGTAAATACTAGGAGAAGATTTAGAAAAACTCTTTCAATCCTTGCTCCAAGTTGATGTTCCTCTTGATTTTCTTCCCCTTGCCTCTTGTCTCTTTATGTCTTGCTTTAGCCTATGAAAACCTTCATCCAACTCCCTTGGGAGAGCTTGACCTTATATAAGTTAAGTGAATTTTCCTCCAAATTTTCACTTTTGCCCCCAATGACCCATCGCCAGATTTTGGACTAGCGCGACCGCACATCTGGCCGCGCTAGTTTGCTGAAGTTCTGTCTTGGACGCACTAGTTTTAGCGCTGCAGCGCATTTGGGCGCGCTAGTCCGGTTGTGCAGTGGCCTTGATTTTGGCCTTGTCTTCAACCATACTCAGCTCCGAGGGGTCTTTGTTGCTCCAAAATGATTCCAAAGCACATTTTCTTGCATAATATAAGCTCCTTAACTTGAAATATATACAATTCACAATTAGAGCCCATATTTCATCAATTAATCATAATATGACCTTGGAATATAATCAAGCGAAAGCATAAATAATAGCTAAATCATCTAGATTTCGCCTATTATCAACACCCCACACTTAATTCATTGCTAGTCCTCGATCAATCAAACTATACTCTTTAAAGATGCATTCACTCAACCATTTCCCTTAACGCATTTCACCTAGAACAATGTACATACATTACGCCTAGCAGTGGACAATCCTAGCCTCAAAGCCGACTCTCAAGTGCCTTGCAATATTCACACTTCCAGCACAGCAAAATTATATAGATCAATGCACACAATCGAATTTCATGATTATATATATCAAAGAAGAATCACTCACACTCACAAAAGAAGTCACATGTATGTAAGTGGTACCATAAGCTTGCCCTTAATGTAAATCTCTACTAATGTAGGCTCGTTCGATCTAAAATCAATTAGGACTTTTTCATGGTTGTAATGTGGTCTAAGGGACGGGTAGGATATATTTAGGAATAGTGGTTCACCCTCCTAAGCACTTTAACACATCACATAATCACTTTGCGCGCACATTCTTCAATCCTTATTTCAATTTCACAACTAAAATCACTCCCAACAATGTCCCCTCTTTATTTATGCACTACTTTAATTTATACCCACTAGCAAGAATCAAGACAATAATTTATTCACTTATGTTTTTTTTTTCGGACTCAGTCCCTCAAGAACCCCGTCGAAAGGGATCCGTCATCGGGCCGAGCCATTTACATAAATTAACAAACAATTCCTACTCAACAAAAACTATCAAATCAATATGAAACAAACAAACAAAACAAACAGTTAATTCATACAACCATATACAACATACACTGGAGGAATCCCCACCCCACACTTAAAATGCAGACATTTCCCCATGGCTGAAAATTAGAAAGAGTAGTGAGGTAAAGGAACTTCCCTGAGGTGTCACTCCTGGTCGGAAACAGTGTCGGGGTTCACGTTGCACGCACGCCCCAAAGCTCGCAGCCAACCCATAAACTTTTTCTTCGACTTTGCTTGGCAGTCAGCTATCGATTCTACATGTGTGCCCAAATCAGTCATGGATACCCGCAGACCTGCCATCTCCTGCTCCATAGCAGTAAAACGAGACACCCGGGTTGCGCCTGAAGATGTCGCAGTCGCAGAAACTCTGGCAGCTACCATATTTTGTTCCTGGGCCTGTGGTGCGGCTCCCTCGGTCTCCTCTTCATCCTCATCATCGTCATCCTCATCATCAGAGCTACTGCTCTGCACTGCTGCCTCTACCACTGCCGGCTCCTTGCCTGTCGTCACTTTATCCGCACGGAACTTTCCTTCCTTTTTGACCAGTCCTTCCACAGCTATATTTTCTGGCACATAGGCCTCCCTACACAGTTGAGTAACTAAGGAAAGGAAAAAGAATCCATACCTTTTTACCTGGCTGCGAATGAACATCTCGTCGTGTATAACCTTAGCCACATCAAAGTCGTAGCCATTGACAAAGCACCAGATAAGAGCAGCTCGGGGCCCATTGACCTCCGTTTTATTGAGCGACGGGATTAGGCGGTTGTTGATGAGGTGCATCCAGCACTTGGCTTCATAGGTGAGTGCTGAGGAATGGAACTTCTCTCCATAGTCCATCCAGGCCACTTCTCTGCCGGGTGCACAAATAGTCTCAAAGAATTTGTCCCATTTTGCAGGCGTTGGCTGACGGCCGTATTCATAGAAGTCATCCTGCGACATAGGAGGTGCAAGCAGCTGGTAAGCAGTCCAAATAGCCTCCACCGAAGCATTCACCGCTCGTCAGCGCACCGTGATGATCCCGTTATTATGCTCTGGCATGTTGGCATAGAACTTCCTTAAAACCATGGGATTGCCCTCACCGGGCTCATTGAGGAATGTTTGTAATCCACGCCTCATCAACTCAACATACATATGAGGGCAGAATTCCTGGAGCAATCGAATGTCAACACCTCTCTCTAGAATAGGCTTTTGACGAGCCTTTTTCGCAAATAGGGCCTGAGCTTTGGCCGATACAAATTTGGTAGCATCAAAGGAGCGTGCAGGTGCAGCCCTTCGTGACCTAGCCGAGCCATCTTGACTGCTCGATGAAGCACCTGTGGTATGTCATTTCTTAGAATGAGTCATGATACCTGTAAAACAATAATACATTAGCACAACCCAACTAAAATTTGTGACACGATGCGGTTACTCAGACTTCACACGCATCCGGGGTCACAACATATATACTCATGGTCATTGGGACCTTTCCACAAACACATTGTGGGCATTAGGCCTTCACAATTCTTTTTAAGCACGATAGAGCAAGACACACCCACCTACATTCTCCAACATTACAAATCACGGGGAATTCCACCCCACACTTATCATCTACTAACGCCACAACATATGGCACCAACATCTCTTCATTAAAGCTACATACAACTACTACAACTAAGGTATACATATATACAAAATCTGAGACAAAAATAAAATAAAATAAAAAAATAGAACAACAAAGAGATGAGCAAGAGAAAGAGAAATTAGGGTGCATAACTGTGAAGAGGGATAATAGAGAAGAATATGGGTGATTAGGTTGGTGGAATGGGGGGGAATGCTGGGTTCTTGGTGGCAGGGGAGGGGGCGGAAGAACTTGAGTGAAGAGGGGGCGAAGGGTTTTGGGATGGGGAGATGTTTTTCGTATGATTTGGGGGAGGTGTGGGTATCAGGGGTGGGTAACTTAAAGGTAATTAAGTTAGGGTAAAAAGAAAAAGAAAACTAAAATAAAATAAAAAAAATTACACTAAAGAACGCCGGAAAATTTACGGGACATGCGCGCCCAGGTGCGCTGTCGTGCATTTTTTAGTACGGCCAAGGCAGAGAGTTTTTCATTTTAGCACGCCCAGATGCGCGGTCAGATGCGCTACTGCGCTAGAAGCGCATCCAGGTGCACTGCTGCGCATTTTTAGCATATCCAAGGCAGAAGTCTCGCAATTTAGCGCGCCCAGGTGCGCGGGCGCGCGTGTGGGCAATTTTTTTCTTCAATTTCTCACATGTTCTTACCTTGTTCAATGGCCTTAGCACCCACCCTCTGTCACCTACATTGGTTAGCTCTTCCTAAAACACAAAATTAACACTACGATTATCGTTGGATTGCCTCCCAACCAGCGCCTTATTTAACATCGCGGCACGACTCAACATGTTCTCAAGCATCCTTCAAATCCACTGAGGTCTTATGACGTGCAAAGTCACCACCCCATTAATGTTTTATCCGCTGACCGTTCACCAAGAACGTGCTGGTTGAACTTATATCTCTCAATTCCACGGCTCCATGAGGCTTCACACTTTCCACAACAAAAGGGCCCGACCAACGAGGTTTAAGCTTTCCAAGAAAAAGCTTCAATCTCGAATTGAACAAAAGAACTTCTTGCCCTGGTTCAAACTCTCGAAGTTGAATGTGCTTGTCATGCCACCTCTTAGTCTTCTCTTTATACAATTTGGCATTCTCATATGCGTGAAATCGAAACTCCTCGAGCTCATCTAGTTGCAGCAACCTCTTCTCTCCAGCCAAGTCCCCATCCATATTCAACTTCTTTATTTCCCAATAGGCCTTGTGCTCAAGCTTGACGGACAAGTGACATGCCTTCCCATACACTAATCTATACGGAGAAGCACCTATGAGAGTTTTTTATGCTGTTCGATACGCCTACAATGCATCGTCTAACTTCCCGGCCCAATCTTTTCTATTTGCACTCACTGTTTTCTCAAGAATTTGCTTGACTTCTCGGTTTGAAACCTCCACTTGACCACTCGTCTGTGGGTGATAGGCAGTGGAGACCTTATGCTTGACCCCGTATTTTGCAAGGACGTTGTTAAACAGTTTATTGCAGAAATGCGTACCTCCATCACTGATCAACACTCTAGGAGTTCCAAAACGGGTGAAGATGTGCTTCTTGACAAAGCTTACCACCACCTTTGCATCATTAGTGGGGAGAGCAATGGCCTCCACCCAATTAGACACATAATCATCTGCAAGCAAAATGTATCTTTGACCATTAGAATATGGAAATGGCCCCATGAAATCAATTCCCCATACATCAAACAGCTCTACCGCCAAAATATTTTGCAACGGCATCTCGTTCCTCTTTGTGATTGTACATGTTCTTTGACACCTGTCATAATTTTTAACAAAAACATGTGCATCTTTAAATAATTTTGGACAGTAAAAACCTGATTGTAAAACCTTTTGTGTTGTTCTGTCTCCACCATGATTACCTCCATAAAGAGAAGCATGACAGTCATGCAATATTGCATTCATCTCCTCTTCAGGGACACATCTTCTTACCAATTGATTTGTGCATTGCTTGTATAGAAAAGGCTAGTCCCATATGTAAAATCTCACGTCATGTAAAAATCTTCTTCTTTGATCAGCTGAATTCTGGTGGAGTCACCCCATTTGCAATAAAATTTACATAATCAGCATACCATGGGGTTTTATCCGACGTGATGGCTAGTAACTGTTCATCAGGAAATGTTCCTTTGATTAATTCTCCTTCAGTTACATGGCCTCGGTTTTCCAACTTGTACAAATGATCTGCAACCTGATTCTCCGTCCCTTTTCGATCTCGAATATCTAAATCAAACTCCTTCAAAAGAAGAACCATCAGATTAATCTTGGTTTGGCGTCTTTCTTTGCAAATAAATACATGATAGCTGAGTGGTCTGTGTAGACTATGACTTTGGTTCCCACTAGATAGGACCTGAATTTATCAAATGCCCACACTACCGCAACCAACTCTTTTTCAGTGACAGTGTAATTCATTTGAGATGGATTAAGATTTCTGCTCGCATAATGAATGGAGTAAAAGATTTTCTCCTTCCGCTGCCCCAAAATAGCTCCAATGGCTATGTCACTTGCATCACACATCAACTTAAATGGAAGTTCCCAATTCGGAGCAATGATAATTGGTGCCATAATTAATCTCCTTTTCAACTCATCAAATGCTTTCAGACAAGCATCATCAAACTTGAAGTATGTATCTTTCTCAAGAAGCCTGCACAAAGGGGATGAAATTTTTGAAAAATCTTTAATGAAGCGACGATAAAAACCTACATGGACCAAGAAACTGTGGATGCCTCTAACTGATGTTGGTGGAGGTAATTTTTCGATTGCTTCCACATTTGCTTTATCCACCTGCAACCCATTTTTGGACACTTTGTGCCCTAAGACAATACCTTCTCTTACCATGAAATGGCATTTTTCCCAATTCAGTACCAAATTTGTTTCTTCACACCTAGCAATTACCTTGTCAAGATTCATTAAACATTCGTCAAAAGAACATCCAAATACAGAAAAATCATCCATAAATACTTCCACAAATCTTTCAACCATATCAGTAAAAATTGCCATCATACACCTTTGAAAAGTCGCAGGTGCATTACATAGACCAAATGGCATTCTTTTAAATGCATATGTCCCATAGGGACATGTAAATGTGGTCTTCTCTTGATCTTTCGGGGCTATAAAAATCTGATTATATCCTGAATATCCATCCAAAACGCAGTAATATTCTTGTCCAGCTAATATATCAAGCATTTGGTCAATAAAGGGGAGAGGAAAATGGACTTTTCGGGTGGCATTATTCAATTTTCTATAATCTATACAAATCCTCCACCCAGTAACAGTTCGAATGGGAATTAGATCATTATTTTCATTTTTCACTACAGTCATTCCCCCTTTCTTTGGAACACATTGAACTGGACTTACCCATTTGCTGTCAGAGATTGGAAATACAATACCTGCATCAAGCCATTTAATCGCTTCTTTTGTTACCACCTCTTTCATGTTGGGATTTAGGCGGTGTTGTTGTTCTATGCTCGGCTTGTGCCCTTCCTCCATGAGAATTTTATGCATGCAAAAAGCAGGACTAATACCTTTTATGTCAGACATTGTCCGGCCAATTGCTCTTTTATGCTCACGTAGTACTCTCAACAATTTTTCTTCCTGCAATTTAGACAAGTCAGAAGAAATAATAACATGTAATGTATCCGAACTACCCAAATAAGCATAAAGAAGGTGAGAAGGTAAAGGCTTTAGTTCCAATTTTGGAGCTTCTTCAATTGATGGCTTCGGAGGAGGGCCATTTGGCCTGTTCAAAGGGAATTAATCCTTTCAGATATTCACATGATGCATTCAAAGTATGTTTCATCTCTTCAACCTTATCATTAATCTCCAAACTATAAAACAACACAATTGCCTTCTCTAAAGAATCCTTCAAATATACACTTGGGGCAATAAGTTGCTCATCCATCTCCATGACAGATATCATAGACACTTCTTCATAATGGCGAGAAGTTGAATAGCTTTGTATACATTAAAAACAGCTTCCTCATTGTCAACTCTCATGATCATTTTTCCTTCTCTTACCTTAATTATAGCATCACTGTGGCCAAAAGAAGTTTTCCAAATAAAATAGGAACTTTTTCATCAGCTTCAAAATCCAAGATAATGAAATCAGCCAGGAAAATAAATTTCCCAATTTTCAGCAGCAAATCTTCAATTACTCCTTCCGGGTAGGCTATGGATCTATCTGCTAGTTGCAACATCACAGTGGTGGATTTTGGATCTCCCAAACCCAATTGCTTGTACAAAGACAAAGGCATCAAATTTATGCTTACGCCCAAATCACAAAGTGAATGGCCTACATCAATATTTCCTATTCTCGCAGGTATAGTAAAGCTGCCCGGATATTTAAGCTTTTGAGGAAGCTTATTTTGGACCCTTGAAGTGCACTCTTCAGTAAGTGCAATTGTTTCAAATTCAGTCAATCTCCTCTTGTTAGCCACAATATCTTTTAGGTATTTGGCATACTTTGGAATTTCACAAATCGCATCTACCAATGGGATATTCAATTGAATCTGACTCAACATAGTGAGAAATTTATTGAACATGCGATCATCATTCTTTTTCTTCAATCTCTGTGGAAAAGGTGGTGGTGGTCTTGGAAAGTTTACGGGCGCTGGAATTGTATCATCTTTCTTTGCCTCCTGTGTTGCTTTGGGAATTAATTCACCTTCAGGTATATGCTTGTTTTTTTTCTTTGTTGGAATTTCTTCTAATTCCCTTCTTGTTCTAAGTGTAATTGCACTCACTTGAGGATTTTTTTCTGTATCACTTGGAAGAGCACCTACAGGTCTAGTATTTTGATTTGCAGCCAGCTGTCCCATTTGCCTTTCAAGATTTCTGAAGTCAGTTCTGAGTTGTTGATTGTCTTGCAACAATTTATTTAACAAATCATTTGTACTTTCTTCTACTTGCTGCGGCAGCCTTTGAGGCTGATTAAAATTTCCTTGGGGTCTATATTGATTTAGATTTGATTGATTCCCACCCCAAGAGAAATTAGGATGATTCCTCCAATTTGGATTGTAAGTGTTCCCATATTGTGCTTGTTGGTTCATCGGACTTCTGCTTTGTTTCCCAACATAATAAACAAATTCAGGATTTACAGGGCACATGCCACTCGTGTGATTGTCACCACATATTTCACAACAAATTGACATTTGTTGAACATGCTGCATTTGTTGTGTCTGTCTCATTGTCATTCTAGTCATTTGATTTGCCAATTTTGCTATATCTGCTCTCATGGCGGAAATGTCATCAAGTTCAAGTACCCCTGCTTTCTGTTTTATTGCTCTCCTTGGTTCTCCCTCACCTTGCCAATTATGATCATTAGCAGTAAAGTTATTTAGCAAAAGTTGTATTTCACTGTATGGTCTCGCCATGCAACTACTCCACAAGCTAAATGAAGATTCATCTTGGAAGCCTCATCTAATCCATCAACAAAAGTATGCCCCAATACCTCATTAGTTTGACAATGATGTGGACAGTCTCAGAGTAGTTTCTTGTATCTTTCCCAAGCTTGGCGAAGAGTTTCACCATCACGTTGTTGAAACCCAAGAATCTGACCCCGCAAAAACTTTGTCTTTTTAGTAGGGAAAAACTTGATTAAGAATTTCTTTGCCAAATGCCCAAATCATCCCAAGTATGGATTGAATTAGCAGGCTCCTTCTGTAACCATCTCTAGCGTCCCCCAATAATGAAAAAGGAAACAAGGTCAGCCTGGCATAATCCTTGGAAACATTTGGATAGTTGTAAGTATCCGTTATTTCCAAAAAATTCTGAATGTGCCTCTGTGGGTCTTCATGAGATAGACCTACATATTGCCCAGTGGACTGTATCAGCTGCACCATATATTATTTAAGCTCAAAGTGACCGGTGATCTCAGGCTTCACAATGGCCTGAGTCATATTAACAAGGTTTGGCCTTGCTGCTTCTATCACCGGACGTTCTTGGTTACCTGCCATCACTGTTGGCTGTGGTTGAACTAGAATGTCCAACTCTCTTTCTATTCTGTATCTAGCTTCCAACTCCTTCCTCGTTCTATGAAGTGTTCTTTCATATTTTAGGATCAAGAGGAAAGAGATTGTTTGTGCTTCTACTCCTTCGCATTCAAGAGAAGAGCCTACGCAACACAAACAAAGTAAATTGAAAATTTAGGTTTAAACTAATAGCTAATAAAAACTTAAATCAGTCAAGCAGCTAATTTCTAAGTCCCCGGCAACGGTGCCAAAAACTTGTTGCGACCAAAACACTCACGCAAGTGTACGCGATCGACAAGTAATATAGTAGTAAGTAAAGTATCGTTCCCATGAGGAATTGTGATCAACTTATAGACTGATGTAGACTACAACAATTATCAATTCAAGCTAAATTATCACCAAATACATAAAGAACCAATTTAGAATTTACTTAGTAACTAAACTATAATTCAACACAAAATTACTACAACACTTATACAATTTTTTGTTAACAATTTATATGAAAGATATTCCAAGGTCATGGGATTGCTAGAGACCATGCTACTTTCTTAATTTAAGATTGATTTGTTGAATTATCCGGGTTATTGATTATAGGGTTAATAATACCTATAAGAATCTGTCGAGTTCTTATGTGCGTATTCAAGTTAAATTAATACCTATATGTCTATGGTATTAATATTAACTTGAATGCATTTACAAATCCTATTTTTCAACCAAACAAGGCAATTAAGTATATGTCTATCTTAATCGCGAATCTTTCACCCGATGCCCAGGATTCAGATCTTGTTCTATTTGATTCTATTTGCAATCAAGAATTTCCTTTTTCAAGTTTAACTTAAGATCCATAAATAATATTTCACTGTTAGCTATGCAGTAAAATAATTAAAACCAAAATCAAATAAATAATCCATAAAAATAAATTCAAGATCTTCAATCTAAGCTTCAAATAACAAGATCATCTAACACCCATGACCCCAGAATATTTGGGTTTTTAGCTACTCATATTTATACAAATATCGACAATAAAAGTCTTAAACATAATATAAGTAAATACTAGGAGAAGATTTAGAAAAACTCTTTCAACCCTTGCTCCGAGTTGATGTTCCTCTTGATTTTCTTCTCCTTGCCTCTTGCCTCTCTATGTCTTGCTTTAGCCTATGAAAACCTTCATCCAACTCCCTTGGGCGAGCTTGACCTTATATAGGTTAAGTGAATTTTCCTCCAAATTTCCACTTTTGCCCCCAATGACCCATCGTCGGATTTCGGACTAGCGTGGCCAGATGCGCGCCCAAATGCACGCCCAAATGCGCGACCACACTAGTTTGCTGAAGTATTGTCTATGACGCGCTAGTTTTAGCGTTGCAGCGCATTTGGGCGTGCTAGCCCAGTTGTGCAGTGGCCTTGATTTTTGCCTTGTCTTCAACCATAATGTCACGACCCTAGTTCACCAATTGTGAACACGTCATGACGACACCTAGTCTTCGCGACCAAGTAAGCCTAACACCTTGCAGAAGTAATATCATTTGCGGAAAATTTATAATCAAAACTAAATAACGGGAATAATGTATATAAATTGCCTCCTGGCACATACACTTTAACACTTAGCATTCTGAAACTATCCCAAAGACCCGGAAACCCACGGGCAACACAGGCTAAGAGAATCATAAGATACA
>MU723195.1:1259-17516 GCA_026770625.1 Nicotiana glauca
CTTATCCGGATTTCTGATTCGCGGACTGTAACAGAGTCATAATTTCCTCGGTTCGGGATTAAACCGGTGACTTGGGATACCATTATTTTCCCAAGTGGCGACTCTGAAATTAAATAAATAAATCCCGTTTCGACTGTCCTTTAAGTGGAAAAACTCCTTCCTTTTGGTTATTATATCCCTTTCTCAGGGTGTAGTAAAACCAAAAACAGGGCATTGTGCGAAATCATATATGATGAGGTAAAAAAGGAGGTGTGACACCAAGTTCGAGCGAGGTTGAGTTGTCAAACGTTAATGGAGAAGGCACTTAGCCTTAGTCCCTGTTCGAGCGAGGTCGAACTTATCAAACTGATAGCGAAGGCGCTAAGCCTGAGTCCTAGTTCAAGCAAGGTCGAACTGTCGAACTTTGATGGATAAGCCACTTGGACTGAGACCCAGTTCGAGCGAGGTCGAACCGTCAAACTTTAATGGAGTTGGCACTTAGCCTTAGATCCAATTCGAGCGAGGTCAAACTTATCGAACTGATGGCGAAGGCGCTTAGCCTGATTTCCAGTTCGAGCGAGGTCAAACTTTCAAAATTTGATAGAGAAGGCACTTGGCCTTAGACCCAGTTTGAGTGAGGTCGAACTGCCAAACTTTGATTGAGAGGGAACTTGGCCTTACACCCTGTTTGAGGAACGTCGAACTGTCAAACTGATGTCGAAGGCACTTAGCTTAAGTCCTAGTTCGAGCGAGGTCGAACTGTCAAACTGATGTCGAAGGCACTTAGCCCGAGTCCCTATTCGAGCGAGGTCGAACTGTAAAACTGATATCGAAGACACTTAGCTTGAGTCCTAGTTCGAGTGAGGTCAAACTGTCAAACTGATGTAAAAGGCCCTTAGCCTGTGTAGAATTTCGAGCGAGGTCAAGCTGTCAAACTTTGATGGATTAGGTACTTAGCCTTAGTCCAAGTTCGAGTGAGGTCGAACTTATCAAACTGATGGCGAAGCTGCTAAGCATGAGTCCTAGTTCGAGCGAGGTGGAACTGTCAAAATTTGAGGGAGAGGGTACTTGGACTTAGACCCAGTTCGAGCGAGGTCGAACTGTCAAACTTTAATGGAGAAGGCACTTAGCCTTAGACCCAGTTCGAGCGAGGTCAAACTTATCGAATTGATGGCGAAGGCGCTTAGCCTAATTCCCAGTTAGAGCGAGGTCGAACTGTCAAACTTTGATGGAGAAGGCACTTGGACTTAGACCCAGTTCGAGCGAGGTCAAAGTGCCAAACTTTGATGGAGAAGGCACTTGGCCGAAGACCTAGTTTAAGCGAGGTCGAACTGTCAAATTGATGTCGAAGGCACTTAGCCTGAGTCCCAGTTCGAGCGAGGTCGAACCGTCAAACTTTAATGGAGTAGGCACTTAGCCTTAGACCTAGTTCGAGCGAGGTCAAACTTATCGAACTGATGGCGAAGGCGCTTAGCCTGATTCCTAGTTCGAGCGAGGTCAAACTTTCAAAATTTGATGGAGAAGGCACTTGGCCTTAGGCCTAGTTTGAGCGAGGTCGAAATCCCAAACTTTGATGGATAAGGCATTTGGCCTTAGTCCCAGTTCGAGCGAAGTCGAACTGTCAAACTAATGTCGAAGGCACTTTGCCTGAATCCCAGTTCGAGTGAGGTCGAACTGTCAAACTGATGTCGAAGGCACTTAGCCTAAATCCCTATTCGAGTGAGCTCTAACTGTAAAACTGATATCGAAGACACTTAGCCTGAGTCCTAGTTAAAGCGAGGTCGAACTGTTAAACTGAAGTCGAAGGCCCTTAGCCTGAGTCCAAGTTCGAGCGAGGTCGAGCTATCAAACTTTGATGGATAAGGCACTTAGCCTTAGTCCCAGTTCGAGCGAGGACGAACTTATAAAACTGATGGCGAAGGCGCTAAGCCTGAGTCCTAGTTCGAGCGAGGTCGAACTGGAAAACTTTGATGGAGTAGGCACTTGGACTTAGACCCAGTTCAAGTGAGGTCGAACCGTCCAACTTTAATGGAGAAGGCACTTATCCTTAGACCCAGTTCGAGCGGGGTCAAACTTATCGAACCGAATGCGAAGGTGCTTAGCCTGATTCCCAGTTCGAGCGAGGTCGAACTGTCATCCTTTGATGGAGAAGGCACTTGGACATAGACCTAGTTCGAGCGAGGTCGAACTGTCAAACTTTGATGGAGAAGGCACTTGGCCTTAGACCCAGTTGGAGCGAGGTCGACCTATCAATCTAATGTCGAAGGCACTTAGCTTGAGTCCCAGTTCGAGAGAGGTGGAACTGTCAAGCTGATGTCGAAGGCACTTAGCCTGAGTCCCTGTTCGAGCGAGGTCGAACTGTCAAACTAATATTGAAGACACTTAGCCTGAGTCCTAGTTCGAGCGAGGTCGAACTGTCAAACTAAAGTCAAAGGCCCTTAGCCTGAGTCCATGTTCGAGTGAGGTCGAGCTGTCAAACTTTGATGGAGAAGGCACTTAGACTTAGTCCTAGGTTGAACGAGGTCGAACTTATCAAACAATTAATAAAATCTATAAGAATTCCTAAAAATGGTAATAAATTAAGAAAAAAATGTATTTTCTTGGATTTTGTAGGAATATTTCATATAGGGCAAAAATCGCATGCTTACGGATGGAGAAGGCATTTAGCCTTAGACCCAGTTAGAGCGAGGTCGAACTTATCGAACTGATGGCGAAGGCGCTTAGCCTGAGTCCCAATTCGAGCGAGGTGGAACTGTCAAACTTTGATGGAGATTGCACTTGGCCTTAGACCCAATTCGAGTGAGGTCGAACTATCAAACTGATGTCGAAGGCACTTAGCCCAAGTCCTAGTTCGAGCGAGGTTGAACTGTCAAACAAATGTCGAAGGCATTTAGCCGGAGTCCCAATTCGAGCGAGGTCGAACTGTCAAACTGATGTCGAAGGCACTTAGCCTGAGTCCCAGTTCGAGCGAGGTCGAACTTTCAAACTGATGTCGAAGGCACTTAGCCCAAGTCCTAGTTCGAGCGAGATTGAACTGTCAAACAAATGTCGAAGGCATTTAGCCGGAGTCCCAATTCGAGCGAGGTCGAACTGTCAAACTGATGTCGAAGGCACTTAGCCTGAGTCCCAGTTCGAGCGAGGTCGAACTTTCAAACTGATGTCGAAGGCACTTAGCCTAAGTTCCAGTTCGAGCGAGGTCGAACTGTCAAAAATTATGGAGAAGGCACTTGTCCTTAGACCCAGTTCGAGCGAGGTCGAACTGTCAGACTGATGTCGAAGGCATTTAGCCCAAGTCCTAGTTCGAGCGAGGTCGAACTGTTAAACTAATGTCGAAGGCATTTAGCCTGAGACCTAATTCTAGCGAGGTCGAACGATCAAACTGATGTCGAAGGCACTTAGACTGAGTCCCAGTTCGAGCGAGGTCGAACTTTCAAACTGAAGTCGATGGCACTTAGCCTTAGTCCCAGTTCGAGCGAGGTCGAACTGTAAAAATTTGATGGAGAAGGAACTTGGCCTTAGACCCAGTTTGAGTGAGGTTGAACTGTCAAACTTTGATGGAGAAGGCACTTCCCTTTAGACCCAGTTCGAGCGAGGTCGAACTGTCTAACTGATGTCGAAGGCACTTAGCCTGAGTCCCAGTTCGAGCGATGTCGAACTGTCAAACTTATCTCAAAGGAACTTAGCCCGAGTCCCAGTTCGAGAGAGGTCGAACTGTCAAACTAATGTCGAAGGCATTTAGCCTGAGTCCCAATTCGAGCGAGGTCGAAGTATCAAAATGATGTGGGAGGAACTTAGCCTGTGTTCGAGCGAGGTCGAACTTTAAAACTGACATCGAAGGCACTTAGCGTGAGTCCTAGTTCGAGCGAGGTCGAACTGTCAAAATTTGATAGATAAGGCACTTGACCTTAGACCTAGTTCGAGCGAGGTCGAACTGTCAAACTTTGATGGAGAAGGCACTTCGCCTTAGAACAAGTTCGAGCGAGGTCGAACTTTCAAACTGATGTGGAAGGCACTTAACTTGAGTCATAGTTAAAGCGAGGTCGAACTGTCAAACTGATGTCGAAGGCACTCCGCCTGAGTCCCTGTTCGAGCGAGGTCGAACTGTCAAACTTTGAGGGAGAATGCACTTGGCCTTAGACCTAGTTCGAGCGAGGTCGTACTATCAAACTGATGTCGAAGGCACTTATCCCAAGTCCTAGTTCGAGCGAGGTCGAACTGTCAAACTAATGTCGAAGGCATTTAGCCTGAGTCCTAATTCTAGCGAGGTCGAACTGTCAAACTAATGTCGAAGGCACTTAGACAGAGTCCCAGTTCGAGCGAGGTCGAACTTTCAAACTGATGTCGATGGCACTTAGCCTAAGTCCCAGTACGAGCGAGGTCGAACTGTCAAAATTTGATGGAGAAGGCACTTGGCCTTAGACCCAGTTTGAGCGAGGTCGAAATGTCAAACTTTAATGGAGAAGGCACTTAGCCTTAGACTCAGTTCGAGCGAGGACAAATTTATCGAATTGATGGCGAAGGCGCTAGCCTAATTCCAAGTTAGAGCGAGATCGAACTGTCAACCTTTGAGGGAGAAGGAACTTTGACGTAGACCCAGTTCGAGCGAGGTCGAACTGTCAAACTAATGTCGAAGGCACTTAGACAGAGTCCCAGTTCGAGCGAGGTCGAGATTTCAAACTCATGTCGATGGCACTTAGCCCAAGTCCAAGTACGAGCGAGGTCGAACTGTCAAACTAATGTCGAAGGCACTTAGACAGAGTCCCAGTTCGAGCGAGGTCGAGATTTCAAACTCATGTCGATGGCACTTAGCCCAAGTCCAAGTACGAGCGAGGTCGAACTGTCAAACTAATGTCGAAGGCACTTAGACAGAGTCCCAGTTCGAGCGAGGTCGAACTGTCAAAATTTGTTGGAGAAGGCACTTGGCCTTAGACCCAGTTTGAGCGAGGTCGAAATGTCAAACTTTAATGGAGAAGGCACTTAGCCTTAGACTCAGTTCGAGCGAGGACAAATTTATCGAATTGATGGCGAAGGCGCTTAGCCTAATTCCAAGTTAGAGCGAGATCGAACTGTCAAACTTTGATGGAGAAGGAACTTGGACTTAGACCCAGTTCGAGCGAGGTCGAACTGTCAAAATTTGTTGGAGAAGGCACTTGGCCTTAGACCCTGTTCGAGCGAGGTCGAACTGTCAAACTGATGTCGAAGGCACTTAGCCTGAGTCCCAGTTCGAGCGAGGTCGAACTGTCAAACTGATGTCGAAGGAACTTAGCTTGAGTCCCTATTCGAGCGAGGTTGAACTGTCTAACTTATATCGAAGTCATTTAGCCTGAGTCCTAGTTCGAGCGAGGTCGAACTATCAAACTAATGTCGAAGGCCTTTAGCCTAAGTCCAAGTTCGAGCGAGGTTGAGTTGTCAAACTTTGATGGAGAAGGCACTTAGCCTTAGTCCCTGTTCGAGCGAGGTCAAACTTATCAAACTGATAGCGAAGGCGCTAAGCCTGAGTCCTAGTTCAAGCGTGGTCGAACTATCAAACTTTGATGGAGAAGCCACTTGGACTAAGACCCAGTTCGAGCGAGGTCAAACCGTCAAACTTTAATGGAGTAGGCACTTAGCCTTAGACCCAGTTCGAGCAAGGTAAAACTTATCGAACTGATGGCGAAGGCGCTTAGCCTAATTTCCAGTTCGAGCGAGGTCAAACTTTCAAAATTTGATGGAGAAGGCGCTTGGCCTTAGACCCAGTTTGAGCGAGGTCGAAGAGGGAACTTGGCCTTAGACCCTGTTCGAGCGACGTCGAACTGTCAAACTGATGTCGAAGGCACTTAGCTTGAGTCCCAGTTCGAGCGAGGTCGAACTGTCAAACTGATGTCGAAGGCACTTAGCCTGAGTCCCTATTCGAGCGAGGTCGAACTGTAAAACTGATATCGAAGACACTTAGCTTGAGTCCCAGTTCGAGCGAGGTCGAACTGTCAAACTGATGTGGAAGGCCCTTAGCCTGTGTCTTAGTTCGAGCGAGGTTGAGTTGTCAAACTTTGATGGAGAAGGCACTTAGCATTAGTCCCAGTTCGAGCGAGGTTGAACTTATCAAACTGATGGCGAAGGCGCTAATCCTGAGTCCTAGTTCGAGTGAGTTCGAACAGTCAAATTTTGAAGGAGAAGGCACTTGGACTTAGACGCAGTTCGAGCGAGGTCGAATCGTCAAACTTTAATAGAGTAGGCACTTAGCCTTAGACCCATTTCGATCGAGGTTAAACTTATAGAACTGAAGGCGAAGGCGGTTAGCCTGATTCCTAGTTCGAGTGAGGTCGAACTTTCAAAATTAGATGGAGAAGGCACTTTGCCTTAGACCCAATTTTAGCGAGGTCCAACTGCCAAACTTTGATGAAGAAGGCACTTTGCCTTAGACCCAGTTCGAGCGACGTCGAACTGTCAAACTGATGTCGAAGGCACATAGCCTGAGGCCGTATTCGAGCGAGGTCGAACTGTAAAACTGATATCGAAGACACTTAGCCTTAGACCTAGTTCGAGCGAGGTCAAACTTATCGAACTGATGGCGAAGGCGCTTGGCCTGATTCCCAGTTCGAGCGAGGTCGAACTTTTAAAATTTGATGGAGAAGGCACTTGGCCTTAGACCTAGTTTAAGCGAGGTCGAACTGCCAAACTTTGATGGAGAAAGAACTTGGCCTTAGACCCTATTCGAGCGACGTCGAACTGTCAAACTGATGTCGAAGGCACTAAGCCTGAGTCCCAGTTCGAGGGAGGTCGAACTGTCAAACTGATGTCGAAGGCACTTAGCCTGAGTCCCTATTCGAGCGACGTCGAACTATAAAACCGATATCGAAGACACTTAGCCTGAGTCCTAGTTCGAGCGAGGTTGAACTATCAAGCTAATGTCGAAGGCCTTTAGCCTGAGTCCAAGTTCGAGTGAGGTCGAGCTGTCTAACTTTGATGGAGAAGGCACTTAGCCTTAGTCCCATTTAGAGCGAGGTCTAACTTATCAAACTGTTGGCGAAGGTGCTAAGCCTGAGTCCTAGTTCGAGCGAGGTCGAACTGTAGAACTTTGATGGAGAAGGCACTTGGACTTAGACCCAGTTCGAGCGAGGTCGAACCGTCAAACTTTAATGGAGTAGGCACTTATCCTTAGACCCACTTCGAGCGAGGTCAAACTTATCGAACTGATGGCGAAGGCGCTTATCCTGATTCCTAGTTTAAGCGAGGTCGAACTTTCAGAATTTGATGGAGAAGGCACCTGGCCTTAGACCCAGTTTGAGCGAGGTCGAACTGCCAATCTTTGATGGAGAAGGCACTTGGCCTTAGACCCAGTTCGAGCGAGGTCAAACTTATCGAACTGATGGCGAAGGCGCTTATCCTGATTCCCAGTTTAAGCGAGGTCGAACTTTCAGAATTTGATGGAGAAGGCACTTGGCCTTAGACCCAGTTTGAGCGAGGTCGAACTGCCATTCTTTGATGGAGAAGGCACTTGGCCCTAGACCCAGTTCGAGCGACATCGAACTGTCAAACTAATGTTGAAGGCACTTAGCCTGAGTCCCAGTTCGAGCGAGGTCGAACTGTCAAACTGATGTCGAAGGCACTTAGCCTAAGTCCCTATTCGAGCGAGGTCGAACTGTAAAACTGATATCGAAGACACTTAGCCTGAGTCCTAGTTCGAGCGAGGTCGAACTATCAAACTGATGTCGAAGGCCCTTAGCCTGAGTATAATTTCGAGGGAGGTCGAGCTGTCAAACTTTGATGGAGAAGCTTAGCCTTAGTCCTAGTTCGAGCGAGGTCGAACTTATCAAACTGATGGCGAAGGTGCTAATCCTGAGTCCTAGTTCGAGCGAGGTGGAACTATTAAAATTTGATGGAGAAAGCACTTGGACTTAGACCCAGTTCAAGCGAGGTCGAACTGTCAAAATTTAATGTAGATGGCATTTAGCCTTAGACCCAGTTCGAGCGAGGTCAAACTTATCGAATTGATGGTGAGGGCGCTTAGTCTAATTCCCAGTTAGAGCGAGGTCGAACTATTAAAATTTGATGGAGAAGGCACTTGGACTTAGACCCAGTTCGAGCGAGGTCGAACTGTCAAACTTTGATAGAGAAGGCACTTGGCCTTAGACCCTGTTTGAGCGAGGTCGAACTGTCAAACTTTAATGGAGAAGGCACTTGGCCTTAGACCCAGTTCGAATGATGTCGAACTGTCAAACTGATGTCGAAGGCACTTAGCCTGAGTCCCAGTTCGAGCGAGGTCGAACTGTCAAACTGATGTCGAGGGAACTTAGCTTGAGTCCTTATTCGAGCGAGGTCAAACTGTCAAACTGATATCGAAGGCATTTAGCCTGAGTCATAATTCTAGCGAGGTCGAACTGTCAAACTAATGTCGAAGGCACTTAGACTGAGTCCCAGTTCGAGCGAGGTCGAACTTTCAAACTGATGTCGATGGCACTTAGCCTAAGTCCCAGTTCGAGTGAGGTCGAACTATCAAAATTTGATGGAGAAGGCACTTGGCCTTAGACCCAGTTTGAGCGAGGTCAAAATGTCAAACTTTAATGGAGAAGGCACTTAGCCTTAGACTCAGTTCGAGCGAGGACAAATTTATCGAATTGATGGCGAAGGCGCTTAGCCTAATTCCAAGTTAGAGCGAGGTCGAACTATCAAACTTTGATGGAGAAGGCACTTGGACTTAGACCCAGTTCGAGCAAGGTCGAACGGTCAAACTTTGATAGAGAAGGCACTTGGCCTTAGACCCTGTTTGAGCGAGGTCGAACTGTCAAACTGATGTCGAAGGAACTTAGCCTGAGTCCCAGATCGAGTGAGGTCGAATTGTCAAACTGATATCGAAGGAACATAGCCTGAGTCCCTATTCTAGCAAGGTCGAACTGTCAAACTGATATCTAAGACACTTAGCCTGAGTCCTAGTTCGAGCGAGGTCGAACTATCAAACTAATGTCGAAGGCCCTTAGCCTGAGTCCAAGTTCGAGCGAGGTCGAGCTGTCAAACTTTGATGGAGAAGGAACTTAGCCTTAGTCCCAATTCGAGTGAGGTCGAACTTATCAAACTGATGGCGAAGGCGCTAAGCCTGAGTCCTAGTTCGAGCGAGGTCAAACTGTCGAACTTTGATGGAGAAGGCACTTAACCTTAGTCCCTGTTCGAGCGAGGTCGAACTTATCAAACTGATCGCGAAGGCACTAAGCCTGAGTCCTAGTTCGAGCGAGGTCAAACTGTCGAACTTTGATGGAGAAGGCACTTGGACTTAGACCTAGTTCGAGCGAGGTTGAACCGTCAAACTTCAATAAAGTAGGCACTTAGCCTTAGACCCAGTTCGAGCGACATCAAACTTATCGAACTGTTGGCGAAGGCGCTTAGCCTGATTCCCAGTTCGAGCGAGGTCGAACTTTCAAAAGTTTGATGGAGAAGGCACATGTCCTTAGACCCAGTTTGAGCGAGGGCGAACTGCCAAACTTTGATAGGGAAGGAACTTGGCCTTAGACCCTGTTCGAGCGACGTCGAACTGTCAAACTGATGTCGAAGGCACTTAGCCTGAGTCCCAGTTCGAGCGAGGTCGAGCTGTCAAACTTTGATGGAGAAGGCACTTTGCCTTAGTCCCTGTTCGAGTGAGGTCGAACTTATCAAACTGATGGCGAAGGCGCTAAGCATGAGTCCTAGTTCGAGCGTGGTCGAACTTTCGAACTTTGATTGAGAAGGCACTTGGAATTAGACCCAGTTCGAGCGAGGTCGAACCGTCAAACTTTAATGGAGTAGGCACTTAGCCTTAGACCCAGTTCGAGCGAGGTCAAACTTATCGCACTGATGGCGAAGGCGGTTAGCCTAATTCCCAGTTCGAGCGAGGTCGAACTTTCAAAATTTGATGGAGAAGGCACTTGGCCTTAGACCCAGTTTGAGCGAGGTCGAACTGCCAAACTTTGATGGAGAAGGAACTTGGCTTTAGACCCTGTTCGAGCAACTTCGAACTGTCAAACTGATGTCGAAGGCACTTAGCCTGAGTCCCAGTTCGAGCAAGGTCGAACTGTCAAACTGATGTCGAAGACACTTAGCCTGAGTCCCTATTCGAGCGAGGTTGAATTGTAAAACTGATATCGAAGACACTTAGCCTGAGTCCTAGTTCGAGCGAGGTCGAACTGTCAAACTAATGTGGAAGGCCCTTAGCCTGAGTACAATTTCGAGCGAGGTCGAGCTGTCAAACATTGATGGAGAAGGCACTTAGCCTTGGTCCAAGTTCGAGCGAGGTCGAACTTATCAAACTAATGGCGATGGTGCTAAGCCTGAGTCCTAGTTCGAGCGAGGTGGAATTATAAAAATTTGATGGAGAAGGCACTTGGACTTAGACCCAGTTCGAGCGAGGTCGAACTTGCAAACATTAATGGAGAAGGCACTTAGCCTTATACCCAGTTCGAGCGAGGTCAAACTTTTCGTATTGATGGCGAAGGCGCTTAGCCTAATTCCGAGTTAGAGCGAGGTCGAACTGTCAAACTTTGATGGAGAAGGCACTTGGACTTAGACCCTGTTCGAGCGAAGTCGAACTGTCAAAATTTGATGGAGAATGCACTTGGCCTTAGACCCAGTTCGAGCGAGGTCGAACTGTCAAACTGATGTCGAAGGCACTTAGCCTGAGTCCCAGTTCGACGAGGTCGAACTGTCAAACTGATGTCGAAGGCACATAGCCTGAGTCCCTATTCGAGCGAGGTCGAACTGTCAAACCTATATCGAAGACACTTATCCTGAGTCCTAGTTCGAGCGAGGTCGAACTATCAATCTAATGTCGAAGGCCCTTAGCCTGAGTCCAGGTTCGAGCAAGGTCGAGCTGTAAAACTTTGATGGAGAAGGAACTTAGCCTTAGTACCTGTTCGAGCAAGGTCGAACTTATCAAACTGATGGCGTAGGCTCTAAGCCTGAGTCCTAGTTCGAGCGAGGTCGAACTGTCGAACTTTGATGGAGAAGGCACTTGGACTTAGACCCAGTTCCAGCGAGGTCAAACTGTCAAACTTTAATGGAGTAGGCACTTAGCCTTAGACCGAGTTCGAGCGAGGTCAAACTTATCGAACTGATGGCGAAGGTGCTTGGCCTGATTCCCAGTTCGAGCGAGGTCGAACTTTCTAAATTTGATGGAGAAGGCACTTGGCCTTAGACCCAATTTGAGCGAGGTCGAACTGCCAAACTTTGATGGAGAAAGAACTTGGCCTTAGACCCTATTCGAGCGATGTCGAACTATCAAACTGATGTCGAAGGCACTTAGCCTGAGTCCCAGTTCGAGGGAGGTCGAACTGTCAAACTGATGTCGAAGGCACTTAGCCTGAGTCCCTATTCGAGCGAGGTCGAACTGTAAAACCGATATCGAAGACACTTAGCCTGAGTCATAGTTCGAGCGAGGTCGAACTATCAAACTAATGTCGAAGGCCTTTAGCCTGAGTCCAAGTACGAGTGAGGTCGAGCTGTCAAACTTTGATGGAGAAGGCACTTAGCCTTAGTCCCAGTTCGAGCGAGGTCGAACTTATCAAACTGTTGGCGAAGGTGCTAAGCCTGAGTCCTAGTTCGAGCGAGGTCGTACTGTCGAACTTTGATGGAGAAGGCACTTGGACTTAGACCCAGTTCGAGCGAGGTCGAACCGTCAAACTTTAATAGAGTAGGCACTTAGCCTTAGACCTAGTTCGAGCGAGGTCAAACTTATCGAACTGATGGCGAAGGCGCTTATCCTGATTCCTAGTTTAAGCGAGGTCGAACTTTCAAAATTTGATGGAGAAGGCACTTGGCCTTAGACCCAGTTTGAGCGAGGTCGAACTGCCAAACTTTGATGAAGAAGGCACTTGGCCTTAGACCCAGTTCGAGCGACGTCGAACTGTCTATCTGATGTCGAAGGCACTTAGCCTGAGTCCCAGTTCGAGCGAGGTCGAATTGTCAAACTGATGTCGAAGGCACTTAGCCTGAGTCCCTATTCGAGCGAGGTCAAACTGTAAAACTGATATCGATGACACTTAGCCTGGGTCCAAGTTCGAGCGAGGTCGAACTATCAAACAGATGTGGAAGGCCCTTAGCCTGAGCACAATTTCGAGCGAGGTTCAGCTGTCAAACTTTGATGGAGAAGCTTAGCCTTAGTCCCAGTTCGAGCGTGGTCGAACTTATCAAACTGATGGCGAAGTTGCTAAGACTGAGTCCTAGTTCGAGCGAGGTGGAACTATCAAAATTTGATGGAGATGGCACTTGGACTTAGACCTAGTTCAAGTGAGGTCGAACTGTCAAACTTTAATGGAGAAGGCACTTAGCCTTAGACCCAGTTCGAGCGAGGTCAAACTTATCGAAATGATGGCGAAGGCGCTTAGCCTCATTCCCATTTAGAGCGAGGTCGAACAGCCAAACTTTGATTGAGAAGGCACTTGGACTTAGACCCAGTTCGAGCGAGGTCGAACTATCAAACTTTGATGGAGAAGGCACTTGGCCTTAGACCCAGTTCGAGCGAGGTCGAACTGTCAAACTGATGTCGAAGGCATTTTGCCTGAGTACCAGTTCGAGCGAGGTCGAATTGTCAAAGTGATGTCGAAGGCACATAGCCTGAGTCCCTATTCGAGCGAGGTCGAACTGTCAAACTGATTGTGAGCACGTGATTTTTACCCTATATATGAGTTATTCCCATTAAATTCAAATAAATAATTTTTCCTTATTTTTTTACAATTTGTGTGAATTTTGTGTTGATTGTTTGCATGTTAAATCAAATAAAAAAAAATAAATACAAAAACATGCATTTGCATTTAGAAAATTAATTTCACATTTAGTAGGTATTAATTGATGTTAACAATTTAAAGAAAAAATCAAAATAACATTTTTATGCTTTAATTGAAAATTGCCATAAATAAAAGATTAATTAGTTTAACAATTTTAATAAAATCAAAACTAAATAAAAAATAGGAAAATATAGAAAATACAAAAGAAAACTAAAATACAACAAAATACAAAATCAGAAAAAATATATAAAAATACAAGAATGAAAATAATAAAAATACAAGAATAAAAAGGAAGGTGAAAATATAAGAATAGACAAAGGAAAAATAGTTTGGGCAAAAAATTACCCCACGCCCAAATACCCCTTATACCCATCAACAACCCAGGCCCAAGAGATATCCACCCGGTCCAGCCTTAACAAAACGAAACGACGTCGTTAAATCCTGACCATCAATTTACTCTGATCCGACGGCCAGTAGAAGTTACTTCATTTTAAATGAATAAAATGTTACAAACAAAACAAAAAAATTAAACCCTAAAATGAACCTTATTCCCCTGTTCCTCGTATACCCTCCCAACACTGTAATATCGCCGTCGTCCCACCGCCTGCCCGAATTCGCCTACGGCGGCGGTGGACTTCCATCTCCGACCAAACCAACGTCAAAAGACTCCCCTTTCCCTCCTCTCTCCGAATCCCTAATCTTTTTTCCATAAATCTCATCTGAATCTGCTAAAAACCTCAAACCCTAGGCGCCGCCACCACCATCTACAGCGGCGCCGCCACCCCAAACCTTCCAAAATTCACACCATAGACTCGCTTTGCCCTCCTCATGCCAAATATCCAAGTTATATTTTCCAAACCCCATCAGAATTTCTCGAATATTAGTTCCAACGTTTCCGATCAAAGAAATCCCCAATTAATCCTCAAGAATTCTAATTTCCGGCTCAAAAGCGATCGGAATAGGTGTGTTAAAAGAAAGCCCTAAAGATAAGTTCCTTTTTAAACTTTTTTTTATTTTTTTGAATTAGTTTCTATTTTTCTACATGAGTCCGTATGGTTATTATTAGTAAATAAGTTTACTTCTCAATTTCTGTTAAATAAATTGATATTGATTTCAGTTGATTAATTTTTGTTTACTCATAGATAAATGATATTAGTATAAGTGAATTAGATTTTATCATAGTAAAATTTCATTGATAATTTGGTTGCAAAATTACTTCAGTTTTTAATTAGCAAACGATTCTTCAAGTTCTAAGCATGACTTTCAGTTTTAAAATTTTAACTTTTGTTCTGATTAATTCTGATTTAAATAGTAGTTTGTGGCAGATTTATTTAGTTCAAGTGTAGAATAATTGTTAGATCATTTTTAGTTAATTAATTAGTGTTAATTTTAGTTTTAATATTTTCTTACTTTAGTTTAATTAGTCTGGTAATTAGTATTAGGGATTGGTTATGGTTGTTTTAAGGATAATTAATCATAGTTAACCTACAATAATAAAAAAAAGAAGAAGAAAAACAAAATAAGGTTTAGCAGTGATTAGTTAAAGGATATAGGGGCAGTTTAGGTATAGAAAATGGGGTAGTAGTAATAAGACTAAGGAGACAGGGGTAATATGGGCAGTAAAAAAAGGCAATTCAGTGAATATTAAAAGGAAGTGAGGGTATAATAGGAATTCCAAGGAATAAGAACATGGTAGATGCAACTAGAACCTTCTAAAATGGGTTCTAATGCAAGTTTTAATAAAGTGAATGTAGTAATCTGTTAATCAAGTTAAAATAAAGGACTGTTAGATAAAATTTGATTTTTAATTTCCCTCCAAATCCAAAATCTATAAATAGGCAGTTTTGGCCTTAATTCATAAGTTTGGCACCCCAAAATTCTCCCAAAAAATATCTGCTAAGTTTCAAATCTGAAATTAAAATTTCAGATCCCAATTTCCTCTTCTAGATCTGAATTCCTTCCAAAAAATCCAAAAACAATAGAAAAATCAGCAGAAAACCAAAACAAAAATCACTGTTTCATTGCCTATTTCTGCCAAATTGTATACTCTGTTTTAGTCTTCTCCATTTCTGCTTTAAAGCTTAAATCTGAAAGCATTTTGAGGAGTTTAAGATCTATTTGGGTTGATTTTGGTTCAGTAAATTTTGTAGCATTGGTTTGCTGTTCATAATTGATTTTACATCTCTCCTAGTTATATCCGAATACAATTCTGGTTGAAATATGGTTTCACTGTTGTTTGAGTTTCATCTGTTGTTGTTGCTGTGTTCAATGTTGCTGACCTGTTTCTCCTTGTATTTCAAAATCAGGTATATTTCAATGTTCAAGTAATGATGAAGCTGAGTTCATATATAGAAGATCGTTTTGAAGTTCAAGTAATAAGAAATGCATATCTGTGGTTGAATTATATGCCACTGTTAGAAATTAGCTTTAGTATTATTACTATTTGATTCATTTGAGACCTATTCTAATTGTATTAATGAATTATGGACTGTGTAAGTTAGACATTAGATGGATTTGAACTGCTGCTTTAATTGCGAGCATTAGAATTAATAGGTTGGAAATATTAGAAATCGTTTACTTATGTTTTTGTTGAAATTGTTCATAACTTCATTTAGTATGGTAGATCTTTGAATTCAGCAGAAACTAGGACTAAAGTAATCAGGCTTTATTCATGCTGTTTAAATTGAGCAGGAAATCAGTAATATATACTTAGTTAACATCACGTTTTTTTTGCTGAAATTAGTGGGTCATGTTAGTCGTACAAAGTTTCAATCCAAAAAGAATAAATAAAAAGGGAGCCTCAGAACGTTTGGATTCGTTAGAATAGAAAAATAGTATAATCACAGCAATTTGAAATCGAATATGTCTAGCAACTGTAAAACTGGCTGGTTCAATTTGTCGTTTCGTTCCTAAATCCAATCAGCTGTATAAAATAAAATTAGTTAGCTACTGATCGTTTTAATCTAATAATGATGCATGAGTTAGATTAGGTATTATTTTGCTGGGCTAAGTTTGAGGCCCAATAGCATTGCAGAATTTTGAATAAGAACCAAGAGTCCAAATATAGCAGTACTATAAAAAATAAATAATTAGGAATATGGGAAACTAAATTCATAAATATGAAATCAAGTTTTGACTTAGGTAGCGGGTTCAAGCTAAAAGGATCTTTCCTTTTGTTTGAATCCGGACTTGAATTCGAGGCTCAAATTTATATTCGTGAGTTAATTGATCCTTAAAGACAAAACAAAAACAGAAAATTTAGTTACTTTAGTTGGGCCTTAATAAATAAAAATGAAACGAGCCTCGCCAAATAAAATACAATTGCGGGGCCCTCATTAATTACTTGATTAAAAATATTAGATATTCGGGACGGGCCGTTTAGCAAATTTCACGGCCTTCCCAAAAGATAACAACACGTTAGTCTCTTTAGACGTGATTTTAATAAAATTGCATTCCTAAACTCGGGTGTGCATTTCATGCGACCTAAATCCAAATCCTAAAACGTTGAATAAGAATGTGTCGAGGATCCGGGTGCATTTCATGTGACGTGATC
>MU723195.1:18299-42151 GCA_026770625.1 Nicotiana glauca
AAATTTCCCAAGTGGCGACTCTGATTTTTTAAATAAAAATGGATCCCGTTTCGATTGTCCTTAAATTGGAAAAAACTCCTTTATTACTATATCTCTTCCCGGAGTGTAGTAAAGGCTGATATTCTTCGGAAAAAAGGAGGTGTGACACTGATATCGAAGACACTTAGCCTGAGTCCTAGTTCGAGCGAGGTCGAACTATCAAACTAATGTCGAAGGCCCTTATCCTGAGTCCAAGTTCGAGCGAGGTCGAGCAGTCAAACTTTGATGGAGAAGGCACTTAGCCTTAGTCCTAGTTCGAGCGAGGTCGAACTTATCAAACTGATGGCGAAGGCGCTAAGCCTGAGTCCTAGTTCGAGCGAGGTCGAACTGTCGAACTTTGATGGAGAAGGCACTTGGACTTAGACCCAGTTTGAGCGAGGTCGAACCGTCAAACTTTAATGGAGTAGGCACTTAGCTTTAGACCCAGTTCGAGCGAGGTCAAACTTATCGAACTGATGGTAAAGGCACTTAGTCTGATTGCCAGTTCGAGTGAGGTCGAACTTTCAAAATTTGATGGAGAAGGCACTTGGCCTTAGACCCAGTTTGAGCAAGGTCGAACTGCCAAACTTTGATGGAGACGGCACTTGGCCTTACACCCAGTTCGAGCGACGTCGAATTGTCAAACTTATGTCGAAGGCACTTAGCCTGAGTCCCTATTCAAGCGAGGTCAAACTGTAAAACTGATATCGAAGACACTTAGCCTGAGTCCTAGTTCAAGCGAGGTCGAACTATCAAATTGATGTCGAAGGCCCTTAGCCAGAGTCCATGTTCGAGGGAGGTCGAGCTGTCTAACTTTGATGGATAAGGCACTTAGCCTTAGTCCCAGTTCGAGCGAGGACAAACTTATCAAACTGATGGCGAAGGCGCTAAGCCTGAGTCCTATTCGAGCGAGGTCGAACTGGAAAACTTTGATGGAGTAGGCACTTGGAATTAGACCCAGTTCAAGTGAGGCCGAACCGTCAAACTTTAATGGAGAAGGCACTTAGCCTTAGACCCAATTCGAGCGAGGTCAAACTTATCAAATCGATGGCGAAGGCGCTTAGCCTGATTCCCATTTCGAGCGAGGTCGAACTGTCATCCTTTGATGGAGAAGGCACTTGGACTTAGACCCAGTTCGAGCAACGTCGAACTGTCAAACTTTTAATGGAGAAGGCACTTGGCCTTAGACCCAGTTCGAGCGAGGTCGAACTGTCAATCTAATGTCGAAGGCACTTAGCCTGAGTCCCAGTTCGAGCGAGGTGGAACTGTCAAGCTGATGTCGAAGGCACTTAGCCTGAGTCCCTGTTCGAGCGAGGTCGAACTATCAAATTGATATCGAAGACACTTAGAGTGAGTCCTCTTTCGAGCGAGGTCGAACTGTCAAGCTAATGTCAAAGGCCCTGAGCCTGAGTCCAAGTTCAAGCGAGGTCGAGCTGTCAAACTTTGATGGAGAAGGCACTTAGACTTCGACCTAGTCTGAGCGAGGTCAAAATTATCGAACTGATGGCGAAAGCGCTTAGCCTGAGTCCAGTTCGAGCAAGTTCGAATGGTCAAACTTTGATGGAGAAGGCACTTAGCCTCCAATTCGAGAGAGATAGAATTGTCAAACTTATGTCGAAGGCACTTAGCCTGAGTCCCAGTTCGAGCGAGGTCAAACTTTCAAGCTGATGTCGAAGGCACTTAGCCTGAGTTCCAGTTCGAGTGAGGTCGAACTATAAAACCGATGTCGAAAGCACTTAAACTGAGTCTATTTCGAGGGAGGTCAGACTGTCAAACTGATGTAGAAGGCACTTAGCCTGAGTCCCAGTTTGAGCAAGGTCAAACTGTCAAACTGATATGGAAGGCACTTAGCCTGAGTCCCTATTCGAGCGAGGTCGAACTGTAAAACTGATATCGAGGACACTTAGCCTGAGTCCTAGTTCAAGCAAGGTCGAACTGTCAAATTGATGTCGAAGTCCTCTAGCCTGAGTCCAAGTTCGAGCGAGGTCGAGCTGTCAAACTTTGATGGAGAAGGCACTTATCCTTAGTCCCAGTTCAAGCGAGATGAAACTTATCAAACTGAAGGCAAATGCGCTAAGCCTGAGTCCTAGTTCGAGCGAGTTCAAATTGTCAAACTTTGATTGAGAAGGCACTTGGACATAAACCCAGTTCGAGCGAGGTCGATCTGTCAAACTGATGTCGAAGGCGCTTAGCCTGAGTCCCAGTTCGAGCGAGGTCGAACTGTCAAAATGATGTCGAAGGCACTTAGCCTGAGTCCTTGTTCGAGCGAGGTCGAACTGTCAAACTGATATCGAAGACACTTAGCTTGAGTCCTAGTTCGAGCGAGGTCGAACTGTCAAACTGATGTGGAAGGCCCTTAGCCTGCGTCCAAGTTCGAGCAAGGTCGAGCTGTCAAACTTTTATGGAGAAGGCACTTAGCCTTAGTCCGAGTTCGAGCGAGGTCGAACTTATCCAACTGATGGCGAAGGCGCGAAGCCTGAGTCCTAGTTCGAGCGAGGTCGAACTGTCAAACTTTGATAGAGAAGGCACTTGGACTTAGACCTAGTTCGAGGGAGGTCGAACTGTCAAACATTAATGGAGAAGGCACTTGGCCTTATACCTAGTTCGAGCGAGGTCAAACTTATCAAACTGATGGCGAAGGCGCTTTGCCTGATTCCCAGTTCGAGCGAGGTCAAACTGTCAAACTTTGATGGAGAAGGCACTTGGACTTAGACCTAGTTCGAGCGAGGTCGAACTGTCAAACTTTAATGTAGAAGGAACATGACCTTAAACCTAGTTCTAGCGAGGTCGAACTGTCAAACTGATGTCCAAGGCACTTATCCTGAGTCCCAGTTCGAGCGAGGTCGAACTGTCAAACTGATCTCGAAGGCACTTAGCATGAGTCCCTATTCGAGCGAGGTCGAACTGTCAAACTGATATCGAAGGCACTTAGCCTGAGTCCCAGTTCGAGCAAGGTCGAACTGTCAAACTGATGTTGAAGGCCCTTAGCCTTAGTCCCAGTTCGAGCGAGGTCGAGCTGTAAACTTTGATGGAGAAGGCACTTATCCTTAGACCCAGTTGGAGTGAGGTCAAACTTATTGAACTCATGTCGAAGGCACTTAGCCTGAGTCCCAGTTCGAGCGAGGTCGATTGTCAAACTTTGATGGAGAAGGCACTTGGCCTTAGACCCAGTTCGAGCGAGGTCAAACCGTCAAACTTTGATGAAGAAGGCATTTAGCCTTAGACCCAGTTTGAGCGAGGTCGAACTTATCGAACTGATGGCGAAGGCGCTTAGCCTGAGTCCCAATTCAAGTGAGGTCGAACTGTCATCCTTTGATGGATAAGGCACTTGGACTTAGACCCAGTTCGAGCGAGATCGAACTGTCAAACTTTGATGGAGAAGGCACTTAGCCCAAGTCCTAGTTCGAGCGAGGTCGAACTGTCAATCTAATGTCGAAAGCACTTAGCCTGAGTCCTAGATCGAGCGAGGTGGAACTGTCAAACTGATGTCGAAGGCACTAAGCCTGAGTCCCTGTTCGAGCGAGGTCAAACTGTCAAACTGATATCGAAGACACTTAGCCTGAGTCCTCTTTCGAGCGAGGTCGAACTGTCAAACTAATGTCAATGGCCCTTAGCCTGAGTCCAAGTTCGAGCGAGGTCGAGCTGTCAAACTTTGATGGAGAAGGCACTAAGCCTTAGACCTAGTTTGAGCGAGGTCAAACTTATCGAACTGATGGCGAAAGCGCTTAGCCTGAGTCCAGTTCGAGCGAGGTTGAACAGTCAAACTTTGATGGAAAAGGCACTTAGCCTCCAATTCGAGAGAGATCGAATTGTCAAACTTATGTCGAAGGCACTTAGCCTGAGTCCCAGTTTGAGCAAGGTCAAACTTTCAAACTGATGTCGAAGGCACTTAGCCATGGTTCCAGTTCGAGTGAGGTCGAACTATAAAACTAATGTCGAAGGCACTTAAATTGAGTCTAGTTTGAGGGAGGTCAGACTGTCAAACTGATGTCGAAGGCATTTAGCCTGAGTCCCAGTTTGAGCGAGGTCAAACTGTCAAATTGATCTGGAAGGCACTTAGCCTGAGTCCCTATTCGAGCGAGGTCAAACTGTAAAACTGATATGGGAACACTTACCCTGAGTCCTAGTTCAAGCGAGGTCGAACTGTCAAACTGATGTCGAAGTCCTCTGGCCTGAGTCCAAGTTCGAGCGAGGTCGATTTGTCAAACTTTGATAGAGAAGGCACTTATCCTTAGTCCCAGTTCAAGCGAGATCAAACTTATCAAACTGAAGGCGAATGCACTAAGCCTGAGTCCTAGTTCGAGCGAGGTCAAACTATCAAACTTTGATTGAGAAGGCACTTGGACTTAGACCCAGTTCGAGCGAGGTCGAACTGTCAAACTTTTATGGAGAAGGCACTTGGCCTTACACCCAGTTCGAGCGAGGTCGATCTGTCAAACTGATGTCGAAGGTGCTTAGCCTGAGTCCCAGTTCGAGCGAGGTCGAACTGTCAAACTGATGTCGAAGGCACTTAGCCTAAGTCCTTGTTCGAGCGAGGTCGAACTATCAAACTGATATCGAAGACACTTAGGTTGAGTCCTAGTTCGAGCGAGGTCAAACTGTCAAACTGATGTCGAAGGCCCTTAGCCTGAGTCCAAGTCCGAGCGAGTTCGAGCTGTCAAACTTTTATGGAGAAGGCACTTAGCCTTAGTCCGAGTTCGAGCAAGGTCGAACTTATCAAACTGATGGCGAAGGCACGAAGCCTGAGTCCTAGTTCGAGCGAGGTCGAACTGTCAAACTTTGATAGAGAAGGCACCTGGACTTAGACCTAGTTCGAGCGATGTCGAACTGTCAAACATTAATGGAGAAGGCACTTAGTCTTATACCTAGTTCGAGCGAGGTCAAACTTATCAAACTAATGGCGAAGGTGCTTAGCTTGATTACCTAGTTTGAGCGAGGTCAAACTTATCAAACTGATGGCGAAGGTGCTTAGCCTGATTCCTAGTTCGAGCGAGGTCAAACTGTCAAACTTTGATGGATAAGGCACTTGGACTTAGACCTAGTTCGAGCTAGGTCGAACTGTCAAACTTTGATGTAGAAGGAACTTGGCCTTAGACCTTGTTCTAGCGAGGCCGAACTGTCAAAGTGATGTCCAAGGCACTTATCCTGAGTCCCAGTTCGAGCGAGGTCGAACTGTCAAACTGATGTCGAAGGCACATAGCCTGAGTCCCAGTTCGAGCGAGGTCGAACTGTCAAACTGACATCGAAGGCACTTAGCGTGAGTCCCAGTTCGAGCGAGGTCGAACTGTCAAATTGATGTCGAAGGCCCTTAGCCTTAGTCCTAGTTCGCGCGAGGTCGAGCTGTCAAACTTTGATGGAGAAGGCACTTAGCCTTAGACCCAGTTGGAGTGAGGTCAAACTTATTGAACTCATGTCTAAGGCGCTTAGCCTGAGTCTCAGTTTGAGCGAGGTCGAACTATCAAACTTTGATGGAGAAGGCACTTGGCCTTAGACCCAGTTCGAGCGAGGTCAAACCGTCAAACTTTGATGGAGAAGGCATTTAGCCTTAGATCCAATTTGAGCAAGGTCGAACTTTTCGAACTGATGGCGAAGACTCTTAGCCTGAGTTCCAATTCGAGTGAGGTCGAACTGTCAAACTTTGATGGAGAAGGCACTTGGCTTTAGACCCAGTTCGAGCGAGGTCGAACTGTCAAACTGATGTTGAAGGCACTTAGCCCAAGTCCTAGTTCGAGCGAGGTCGAACTGTCAAACTAATGTCGAAGTCATCTAGCCTGAGTCTCGAATAACTGTCAAACTGATGTCGAAGGCACTTAGCCTGAGTCCTAGTTCAAGCTAGGTCGAACTTTCAAACTGATGTCGAAGGCACTTAGCCTAAGTCCCAGTTCGAGCGAGGTCAAACTGTCAGAATTTGATAGAGAAGGCACTTGGCCTTTGACCCAGTTCGAGCGAGGTCATACTGTCAAACTTTGATGGAGAAGGCACTTGGCCTTAGACCCAGTTCGACCGAGGTCGAACTGTCAAACTGATCTCGAAGGCACTTAGCCCGAGTCTCAGTTCGAGCGAGGTCGAACTGTCAAACTAATGTCAAAGGCATTTAGCCTTAGTCCTAATTCGAGCGAGGTCGAAGTATCATAATGATGTTGAAGGCACTTAGCCTGAGTTCGTGCGAGGTCGAACTTTAAAACTGATATTGAAGGCACTTAGCATGAGTCCCAGTTCGAGCGAGGTCGAACTGTAAAAATTTGATGCAGGAGGAACTTGGCCTTAGACCTAGTTCGAGCGAGGTCGAACTGTCAAACTTTGATGGAGAAGGCACTTGGCCTTAGACCCTTTTCGAACGAGGTCGAACTATCAAAATGATGTCGAAGGCACTAATCCTGAGTCCCAGTTCAAGCGAGGTTGAACTGTCAAACTGATGTCGAAGGCACTCGGCCTGAGTCCCTGTTCGAGCGAGGTCGAATTGACAAACTAATATCAAAGACACATAGCCTGAGTCCCAGTTCGAGCGATGTCGAACAGTCAAACTGATGTTAAAGGCACTTATCCTGGGTCCCAGTTCGAGCGAGGTCGAACTGTCAAACTGATGTCGAAGGCCCTTAGCCTGAGTCCCAGTTCGAGCGAGGTCGAACGGTCAAACAGTGGTGGAGAAGGCACTTCACCTTAGACCCAGTTCTAGCGAGGTTGAACCATTAAACTTTGATGGAGAAGGCACTTATCCTTAGACCCAGTTCGAGCGAGGTCGAAATTATCAAACTGATGGCGAAGGTGCTTAGCCTTAGACCTAGTTCGAGCGAGGTTGAACTTTCAAACTTTGATGGAGAAGGCACTTAGCCTTAGACCCAGTACGAGCGAGGTAGAAATGTCAAACTGATGTCGAAGGCACTTAGTCTGAGTCCCAGTTCGAGCGAGCTCGAACTGTCAAAATTTGATAGAGAAGGCACTTGGCCTTAGATCTAGTTTGAGTGAGGTCAAACCGTAAAACTTTGATGGAGAAGGCACTTAGCCTTAGACCCAGTTCAAGCGATGTCAAACTTATTGAACTGTTGGCAAAGGCGCTTAGCCTTAGATCTAGTTTGTGCGAAGTCAAACCGTCAAACTTTGATGGAGAAGGCACTTAGCCTTAGACCTAGTTTGAGCGAGGTCAAACTTATCGAACAGATGGCGAAAGCGGTTAGCCGCAGTCCCAGTTCGAGCGAGGTCGAACTGTCAAACTTTGATGGAGAAGGAACTTAGCCTTAGAGCCAGTTCGAGCGAGATCGAATTGTCAAACTGATGTCGAAGGCACTTACTTGAGTACCAGTTCGAGCGAGGTTAAACTTTCAAACTGATGTCGAAGGCACTTAGCCTGAGTCCCATTTCGAGTGAGGTCGAACTGTCAAACTGATGTCGAAGACACTTAACCTGAGTCTAGTTCGAGCGAGGTCGAACTATCAAACTGATGTCGAAGGCACTTAGCCTGCGTCCCAGTTCGAGCGAGGTCGAGCTGTCAAACTATGATGGAGAAGGAACTTGGCCTAGACCCAGTTTGAGCGAGGTCGAACCATCAAACTTTGATGGAGAAGGCACTTAGTATTAGACCTAGTTTGAGCGAGGTCGAACTTATCGAACTGATGGTGAAGGCGTTTTGCCTGAGCCCCCGTTCGAGCGAGGTCGAACTGTCAAACATTGATGAGAAGGCACTTGGCCTTAGACCCAGTTCGAGTGAGATCGAATTGTTAAACTGATGTCGAAGGCACTTAGCCTGAGTCCCAGTTCGAGTGAGGTCAAACTCTCAAACTGATGTCGAAGGCACTTAGCCTTTGTCCCTATTCGAGCGAGGTCGAACAGTCAAACTGATGTCGAAGGCACTTAGCCTGAGTCCCAGTTCGAGCGAGGTCGAACTGTCAAACTTTGATGGAGAAGGCACTTGGCCTTCGACCCAGTTCGAGCGAGGTTGAACCATCAAACTTTGATGGAGAAGGCACTTAGCCTTAGACCCAGTTCGAGCGAGGTCGAACTTATCGAACTGATGGCAAAGGCACTTAGCCTTAGACCTAGTTCGAGCGAGGTCGTGCTATCAAAATTGGACGGAGAAGGTGCTTTACCTTAGAACCAGTTCGAGCGAGGTCGAATTGTCAAACTTTGATAGAGACGACACTTAGCCTTAGACCCATTTGAATTGGGGTCGAACCGTCAAACTTTGATGGAGAAGGCGCTTTGACTTTGACCCAGTTCCAGCGAGGTCAAACTCTCAAACTAATATCGAAGGCACTTAGCCTGAGTCCCAGTTCGAGTGAGGTTGAACTGTCAAACAGTTGTCGAAGGCACTTAGCCTAAGTCCTAGTTCGAGCGAGGTCGAACTGTCAAACTGATATCAAAGGCACTTAGCCTGAGTCCCAGTTCGAGCGAGGTCAAACTGTCAAACTGATGTCGTAGGAACTTAGCCTGAGTCCCAGTTCGAGCACGGTCAAACTGTCATACTTTGATGGAAAAGGCACTTGGCCTTATACCCAGTTCGAGCGAGGTCAAACTTATCGAAGTGATGGAGAAGGCGATTAGCCTTAGATCTAGTTCGAGCGAGGTCGAGCTGTCAAACTTTGATGGAGAAGGTGCTTAGCCTTAAACCTAGTTCGAGCGAGGTCGAACCTTCAAACTTTGATGGAGAAGGCACTTAGCCTTAGACTCAGTTCGAGTGTGGTCGAACCGTTAAACTTTGATGGAGAAGGCACTTAGCGTTAGAGTCAGTTCGAGTGAGGTCGAACTGTCAAACTGATGTCGAAGGAACTTAGCCTGAGTCCCAGTTCGAGCGAGGTCGAACTGTCAAACTGACGTCGAAGGCCCTTAGCCTGAGTCCCAGTTCGAGCGAGCTCGAGCTGTCAAACTTTGATAGAGAAGGCTCTTGGCATTAGACCCAGTTCGAGCGGTGTCAAGCTGTCAAAGTTTTATGGAGAATACTCATAGCTTGGGTTCCTTTGTCCTTGCCGATGGTTCAATGCCATGGGCGTTAAATGTTGACTTTGTTTTGACCTGTTGTTTTCAGGTTGTTTCGAGGTTATTTTTGATTCTTCGCTTGGAACACCTCTGCACCATTTTTCAGCCCGACTTATTATCGTAGATGTGGGGGGAATGCTACATACTTCTGCCCGGCGATTAAGAGGGGGAGAGGGGATGCTTTGCATCACTTCTCTCCTCGCCTGACCTGCTCGAGATCAGTAGGGCAGAAGTTTTGAGTCATCATTGGTGCGTTTGATTCTTCTTCTTTTCTTTTTGGTGTTTTGTTAGGCTTTGATCTAGGAAGAACTTGGTATTTTCACTAGAAAATACCCACAGACGGTGCCAAATTGTTTGACTCAAAAGTTGTTGAACATTTTTTAAGCAAATTAAACAATAAAGATGAAGGGGTAAATCATAGTCAATCATAATTAATACTGGATCGAAAGATATAATCGGAAATCAAAAAATGGATAGAAATCATGTTGTACAGGTTTTATTCATCGTAGAAATTTGCGCTGCCTCTCCTTGGAGAGGTTCAGGAAGTTACAATCATGTTAGTTAAGGATCATTTTCATGGATTTTCTCCTCGAGTTCTCCTTTACTTCTAAGGTTGCTTGGATGATCAGAGAGAAAAGAAAAAGGACCCCCCTTTTTGGGCTCCTTTTCCCTCTATTTATAGTCGAACAACTCTCATGCTTTTCATGCTTTATCCTGGTCGGGTCGGGGAGGTATTTTCCCTCGTGGAGAGGTCTTGACATCGGCACTTATATCAAAAGTAGCACTGATCGGTTGAAGTCAGGTTCGTTGGTTACCGCTATAGGAAGGTTGGGATGAGGTTACTGTTGTCGTGGTCGCGTGGTCAGATTTTGACCAATACAAGTTATATCTTCAACATTGCCTCCTCGCATGGTCAAGAAATACGTGAAAATTCTTTTTGATCACTAGTGAACTCATATTTATTCACTCAATTATATCTTCAATATTGCCTCCTCACAGGGCTAAGAAGCATGTGAAAATTCTCTTTAATCATTAGTGGTGATGAAACTCGAACCCATCTCTCCTATGTCAGTAAAGGTGGATAAGGAAATTTCTAGCTGGAAGGAAGACATTCAATTTTGCCAAGCCCTAAAATTGGTAAGGATACTCGTGCCCAGCATATCAATCCCATACTACCCTCAAAAAGATGCGGTAGCAAGCAAGAGAACGGATATGCTCGAAGTTGGTTTTGTCTCAATCAATTAAAAAATATCTCAATTGAATAAATTCGCTTATTTCACATTGGATCTATTGTCTCCATTGATTTCTATGACAATAGGAAACTGATATCTCAAATTCAAAAAGCCATTTTTATTTATGCTACTAACTCTCGACTTGGTCCTAATTTTTGTTTATTTGCTTTGATAATATCATTTAAAAGTTTAAGCTATAAGAAAGAACATATTTTTTTACTAACTTAATTGTAGAAGGAAAAAGTTTTAAAAGAGAAAGAAGTAACCGCAGCAACCAAACTATCCTGGCTAGAATTGTACTCAGTGGTCAGTGCAGCATGGTAAATGAGTGGAACTACTGAGTCTTTCTTTTGAAGGTTAGTTGTGAATTTGTGATCATACGTGGATTTGACGGTTTTTATATTTATGTTTAGGGTTGTTATAATCAAAGAGGAAAAGAAATTAAATTAAAAGACAAAGAGAAATAGAAAAATGAAGCAGGAAGAACGAGAGGTGGGCAGAATTCAGGATATATAATGTGGATAAGAGTAAATACTTAGAGACTTTCAGAAAAGAATGAAAATAAGTACCCATTTGGATTCTCTATTTATTGAGATTTGTATCTCAACCTAGGATGAAGCTCATGCAAGAGCTTCAATGGCGGTTTGGAATGTTCGAGAGAGAGATAGAGAGAAATATCTGGAGGAGTAAGAACAAGGAAAAATTGATATTAAAATGACTCTCTCTATTTTTACAATTACAATGTGTGTGTGTATATAGCACACGTGGAAAGAAAAGAAAAATCCAACTAGACTAGTTACTTACAACTCAACAAAATACAATTGATAAATTAACTAATATCATAAGGATATCTCAATACCCCCCCCCCCCAAGTTGGATCGGAGGATCTCACAGCCAACTTGCCAAGTACTGCATGGTGTTTGATTCCGGTGAGCGCCTTGGTGAGTATATCAGCTAGTTGATTAGTGGTGGTTATATGGTGGAGAGATATCAAGCCTTCTTGAAGTTTGTTCCGCACAAAATGGCAATCAACTTCAATGTGTTTTGTCCTTTCATGGAAAACTGTATTGTGAGCAATGTGAATAGCAGATAGACTATCATAGAACACAGCAATGGGGCTGGACTGTGAAATAGTGAACTCCTCAAATAATCTATTCAACCATTCTAGTTCTCCTACCACCTTCCTTAGGGACATGTACTCTGCCTCAGCTGAAGATAAAGAGATAGTTTCTTGCTTCTTTGACTTCCAACTAATGGGACTATCCCCCACAAGAACTATGTACCCAATAACAGACTTTCTAGAATCAGGGCATGAAGCCCAATCAGAGTCACAGTAGGAATTAATCGAGCAATCAGTCTTGTTGGAAAAGAATATACCAAGAGTGGGATCACTCTTGAGATACCTGAGGAGATGAAATGCAGCTGTGAGATGGGTATCCTTGGGTGCTTGCATGAACTGACTCAGAAGCTGCACACTATAGGCTATGTCAAGCCTTGTGTTGGTGAGGAAGTTCAGTTTTCCCACTAACTTTCTGTAATATGTAGGATCCTAAAGGGGAGTGCCTTCATCAGCCTTCAACTTCACAGCAAGGTCAAGGGGAGAAGACAAACCGCTGTAGCCAAAGCAGTCATATTCTTTTAGCAAGTCTAGGGAGAACTTCCTTTGGGACATGATGATTCCATCTGATTTATAGAGAACTTCTAGACCCAAGAAGTAATGAAGTTTCCAAAGATCCTTGATTCTGAATTTCTTATCAAGGAATAATTTTAAATTGGCCATCTCAACTGAATCATCCCCAGTGATGACAACATCATCAACATAGACTAGCCATAAATGTGGTGTGAGAAGAGGTCTTCTTAGAGAAGAGTGATGTCACGACCCGGATTTCCGACCATCGGGATCGTGATGACGCCTACTCGTAGTAGCTAGGCAAGCCAACTTATTTACCTTTTCATCATTAAAAAATTATATTAACAATCTAAAGCATCAATATAAAACATTAATTCTAATGAGAACAATAGCGGAAGTCTACTGATAAATACGAATCTAAATGCGGAACAGTCATTAAAACCTCTACCCAAGATTTGGTGTTACAGTACTCACGAACTACTAAGAATATACTAAATACAATGGTCTTAAAGAAATATATAAGCTGTCTGTCTCGAAAACAATGAGGTAACAGTCTAATAAGAAAAAAACATAGAGAAGAGACGCCGGGGCTTGCGGACGCCTGCAAGGCTACCTCAGTCTCGTATAAATGAAATCCTGCTCTCGTACTAATGCTGCTGATGCTGCTCCTCAAAACCTGGACCTGTGCAAAAATGCACAGAAGTGTAGCATCAGCACAACCGACCCCATGTGCTGGTAAGTGTCTAGCCTAACCCCGACGAAGTAGTGACGAGGCTAGACTGGACATCACATAAACTTGTGCAGTTATAAATATACAACGGAATATCGAATACAAGGAAATTAACAACATGGGAAGGGAAACATGTTATGGGGAGATACAATATTAACAGCAATCCCAGGTAACAAAATTAAAGCAGCTTAGATTCACAATGAACAAGGAATCAACACTCAATACAAACACATGGTATCAATAACTGTTGCGGCGTGCAACCCGCTCCACAAATATCACTGTTGCGGCGTGCAACCCGCTCCACAAATATCATTGTTGCGGCGTGCAACCCGACCTATACCATTTATCAGGTATAACTGTTGCGGCGTGCAACCCGACCCATATCATTTATCAGGTATCACTGTTGCGGCGTGCAACCTGACCCTCATATATCATTGTCCAATGTTGCGGCGCGCAACCCGCTCCTCAATATCATTCAATAGTATGACTCCCCAAACAACAGTCACAATTAAGGGACATAACAACAAGCTAACATTTGACAAAAATGCCGGCAAGGGAGAGAAACCAACAAGTTCAACCAAACGTCTCGGCAAGGGAATAATCAACACGCTTTCTCTTTTTCTTACTTCTCTTATCTTATAATTCACTCTACAATTTTGAGCCAACGCTCCAAATAATCAAGTTATTTCGTATACTTTCAATATTCGTATCACAACTCGAGCCAATGCTCCTCGGAATCAAATGATCCTATCACCGTTCACATGTTATTCACAACATATAGCAATTCTCCAATAGAAATGAAGTTCACAACCAATTCATGATAATCACATTATAAGGACTCACGGTCATGCTAGACACCAATGTATAGATACTCGTCACCATGCCTATACATCGTACTCGATCACATAGCAATTAGCAACAAGACTCAACTCCTATTCCCTCAAGCTAGGGTTAAACCAAACACTTACCTCAAAGCCTTGAAATCCAATTAGTCCTCAACTATTGCTTTACCTCGCGGTTCCACCTTCAATTCGCTCGAATATAATCACAATTTGTTCAATTACTTTAATAACTACTATATGAATCGATTTGAATGCATAAAAATGATTTTCCCAAGTTTTTCCCAAAAATTCCAAAAATGCCCCCGGGCCCACGTGGTCAAAACCCGAGGTTCGGACCAAAACCCGATTACCATTCCCCCATGAACTCAAATATATAATTTGTTTTGAAATCGGACCTCAAATCGAGGTCCAACTCCCCAATTTATAGAAAACCTAGGTTCTACCCAAAAATCCCAATTTCACCCATGAAAACCCTTAATTTCAAGTGGAAAACATGTTTAATGATGTTAAAGATTGAAAGAATCGAGTAAAAATCAACTTACACGTGTTTTGGGATTAAGTTTGCTCTTGAAAAATCGCCTATGTGGTTTGGGTTTTGAAAGAATGGTGAAAAGTGATGAAATTTCGACTATGTATAAAAATTGCTGTGCTGCGGATATGGCAATTGCGAACATTGGTTCGCATTTGCGAACAATGTTTTTCCTGGGAATCGCGACATCTGGGGTCGAATTTGCGAACCCAGGTCTGGCTGCCTAGGTTCGCATTTGCGAACTATATCTCGCATTTGCGACCAAGGCCCTCTCGCTTTTGCGAGCAAGGGCGTCGCATTTGCAACTGCAGCCCTTCATACCAGACTTCGCATTTGTGAAGGCTTTATCGCAATTGCGATCCTGCCCGGCCTTCCCCTTCTTCGCATTTGCGATGGTGCCTTCGCATTTGCGAAGCGCGCATTTGCGAGAATACCAGCTTTTTCAAACATGAGAAATGCAACCTGATGCCTATCCAAAACTCACCCGAGCCCTCGGGGCTCCAAACCAAACATGCACACAACCTCAAAAACACCCTACGGACTTGCTCGCGTGATAAAATCACCAAAATAACATCGTTTACATAGAATCGAGCGTCAAAACAAATGATTTTTCTTTTAAACATCATGAACCAAACTTGGAACTTATAGTCCGAAACACGTCAAACGACGTCCGATTTTGACCAAACTTCACAGAAAGCACTTAAATAATATATAAGACTTGTACCGGGCGTCGGAACAAAAATACGAGCCCGATACCATAGTTCTTTAATTAATTTTCATCTCCATTTTCCTTAATAATTTCGGAAAACCAATTTCACGGAAAAATTCATATCTCGAGCACTAGACCTCCGAATTTGACTCTGGGCACATGCCCGACTTCCATATTTTTCTACGGACCTTCCGGGACCGTCCAATCTCAGATCCGGGTCCGTTTACCAAAAATGTTGACCAAAGTCAACTATAATTATTTTAATATCAAAATTCTTCAAATTTTTCACAAAATTCACATATTTCAACATAAAGGCTTTCCGGCTACGTGGCCGGATTGCGCACGCAAATCGAGGCAAGTAAAAATGAGGTTTTCAAGGCCTCAGAAGAACGGAACGTGTGAGGAAACAGGTGATGACCCTTTGGGTCGTCACATGCTCCACCTCTAAAATAATCGTTTGTCCTCGAACGGACAAAAGAAAGAAGTATCTGAGTCATGAAATAGATATGGATAACGGTTCCGCATATCAGACTCGGACTCCCAGGTCGAGGCCTCAGGGGGCTGACCTCTCCACTAAACACGAACACAGGGAAAACTCCTAGATCTCAACTGACGAACCTGTCGGCCTAGAATAGCTATTGGCTCCTCCTCATAAGATAAATCCTTGTCCAACAGGACAGTGCTGAAATCTAACACATTTGTAGGATCGCCGTGATACCTCCGAAGCATAGATACATGAAAAACTGGATGCACGGCTAATAAGCTAGGTGGCAATGCAAGTCTATAAGCCACCTATCCCACTCGATCAAGAATCTCAAACGGACCAATGTACCTAGGGCTAAGCTTGCCCTTCTTTCCGAACCTCATCACGCCCTTCATAGGCGACACCCGGAGCAATACCCGCTCAGCAACCATAAAATCTACATCTCGGACCTTACGATCTGCATAACTCTTATGCCTAGACTAAGCTAAACGCAGTCTCTCCTAAATAATCTTGAACTTAATAAGGCCTCCTGAACTAAGTTTGTACCCAATAATCGAGCCTCTCCCGGCTCAAACAATCCGACTGGAGACCGACATCGCCTACCATACAGAGCCTCATATGGATCCATCTGAATACTGGACTGGTAGATGCTGTTATAGGCGAACCCTGCTAAAGGCAAAAACTGGTCCCACGAGCCTCCAAAATCAATGACACAAGCTCCGAGCATATCCTCCAAAATCTGAATAGTTCGCTCAGACTAACCGTCCCTCTGAGGAAGGAACGCTGTGCTCAACTGAACCTGGGTGCCTAACTCTTGTTGAACCGCTCTCCAGAAGCACGAGGTAAACTGCGTACCCCGATCTGAAATGAGGGATACCGGCACCCCATGAAGGCGAACAATCTCCCAGATGTAAATCTCCGCTAACCTCACGGATGAATAGGAGACTGCTACTGGAAGGAAATGCGCTGACTTGGTCAGCCTATCCACAATGACCCAAATAGAATCAAACTTCTTCCGAGTCAACGGAAGTCCAGTAATGAAATCCATGGTAATCCTCTCCCACTTCCTCTCGGGAAGCTCGATCCACTAAAACAAACCACCGGGTCTCTGATGCTCATACTTGACCTGCTGACAGTTCAAACACCGAGCCACATACGCAAAAATATCCTTCTTCATCCTACGCCACCAATAATGCTGCCGCAAGTCCTGATACATCTTCGCGGCGCCCGGGTGAATAGAATACCGAGAACTATGGGCCTGCGCTAAGATCAACTCTCGAATCCCATCAACATTAGGCACACAAACTCGTCCCTGCAATCTCAAAACACCATCACCACCTAAGGTCACCTTCATGGCACCTCCACGCTGCATTGTGTCTCTCAGGACACACAAATGGGGATCATCAAACTGCCGATCACGGATACGCTCCTATAGTGAAGAACGAGCGACCGTGCAAGCCAATACTCTACTGGGCTTAGAAATATCTAATATCAAAAATCGATTGGCCAAGGCCTGAATATATAACGCAAGCGGCCTCTGGCTGACCGGGATATAGGGAAGACTACCCATGCTGGTAGACTTCCTACTCAATGCATCGGCCACCACATTGGCCGTACCCGGGTGATATAAGATAATAACATCATAATCTTTCAACAACTCTAACCACCTCCTCTGCCTCACATTCAACTCCTTCTTCTTGAAAAAGTACTGAAGGCTCTTGTGATCCATGTACACCTCACACGTCACACCATACAGATAATGCCACCAAATCTTCAAGGCATGAACAACCGCTGCCAAATCTAGATCATGAACCGGATAATTCTTCTTGTGGATCTTCAACTGGCTCGAAGCATAGGCAATGACTTTTCCATCCTGCATCAATACTGCACCAAGCCAAATGCAAGAAGCATCACAATAGACTGTGTAGGCCCTGAACCCGTAGGCAAAACCAACACTGGTACCGTGGTCAGAGCTGTCTTGAGCTTCTGAAAGCTCTCCTCACACTCATCTGACCATCTGAACTGGGCACCCTTCTGGGTCAATCTGGTCATCGGGGCTGTAATGGACGAAAATCCCTACACGAACCGACGGTAATAACCTGCTAAGCCCAATAAACTCCGAATCTCCGTCGATGAAGCTGGTCGAGGCCAATTCTTGACTGCCTCAATTTTCTTTGGGTCTACCTGAATACCCTCTGCTGATACTACATGACCCAGGAATGCAACTGAACTCAACCAGAACTTGCACTTCGAGAATTTAGCATACAACTGACTATCCTTCAGAGTCTGAAGAACCACTCTGAGGTGCTGCTCGTGCTCCTCCTGGCTGCGGGAGTACACAAGAATATCATCAATAAAGACTATCACGAACAAGTCTAGGTAAGGCCTGAATACTCAGTTCATCAAATTCATAAATGCTGCTGGGGCATTGGTCAATCCGAATGACATGACCAAAAATTCATAATGCCCATATCGAGTGCGAAAAGCTGTCTCAGGGACATCAAACGCCCTAATCCTCAGCTGATGGTAGCCAGATCTCAAGTCTATCTTTGAGAACACCCTTACTCCCTGAAGCTGGTCAAACAAATCATCAATCCTCGGCAGTGGGTATTTGTTCTTTATCATCACCTTGTTCCACAGCCGGTAATTAATACACATCCGCATCGAACCATCTTTCTTCTTTACAAATAACACCGACGCACCCCAAGGAGAAACACTAGGCCTGATAAAACCCTTCTCTAGTAAATCCTGCAACTGGTCCTTTAACTCTTTTAACTCTGGCGGGGCCAGGCGATACGTCGGAATAGAAAAGGGCTGCGTGCCCGGAACCAGATTAATACAGAAATACATTTCCCTGTCGGGCGACATATCCGGTAGGTCTAAAAAGAAAACCTCAGGAAACTCCTGAACAATAGGGACTGAGTCAATAGAAGGAACCTCTGCGCTGGAGTCGCGAACATATGCTAGATAAGCTAAAAACCCCTTCTCGACCATGCGTCGAGCCTTAACATAGGAAATAACACTACGAGTGGCATGATCTGAGGTCCCTCTCCACTCTAGTCGGGGCAATTCTGGCAAGGCCAAGGTCACCGTCTTGGCGTGGCAATCCAAGATGGCATGATACGGGGGCAACCAATCCGTCCCCAATATAACGTCAAAATCCACCATATCTAATAGCAGTAGAACAACATGGGTCTCAAGACCCTCAAACACAACTACATAGGAACGATGCACCTGGTCGACTACTATAGAGTCACCCACCGGTGTAGACACATAAATAGGAACGTCCAAAGCATAACTAGACATAGCCAGGTAGGGTGCAAAATAGGAAGACACATAGGAATATGTAGACCTAGGGCCAAATAACACATATGCATCTTTATCACAAACCAGAATAGTACCTGTATTGTCTGCACCTGAATACTCAGCCTCTGGCCTGGCTGCTGGCTGGACTCTACCTCCGGCGACCTAAACTCCACCTCTAACACCTCTGCCACCGCCTCTATCTGGCTGGGCAGGCTGCAGAACCTCCGGTGCTTAAATCATAGCACAAGAATTCTGATGCTGGAAGTTGCCATAAACTCGAGGACAATATCTGACAATGTGCCTTGGATCACCACAAGCATGGCAAGACCTCGTCTGTTGCGGTTGAGCACCCCTCAACCTCGGGCAAACCCTCCTGTTGTGACCATACTCACCACACTTATAACATCTACACGAACGCTGTAGCTAAGGGATCTGAGGCTAACCCTGTCGACCTGAATGACCACCTGAAGTACCATGAGTGACCTGGAGAGCTGACTGAAAAGGCCTGAGAGGATGGCCTCTACCATAAGAATCTCTACCTCCCGATGAGGTACCACTGAATCTGCCTGCATGAATGGGCCTCTTATCCAACCCATGACCACCTCCTTGTGGAAAAGCCCTCTCAACTCTACAGCCCACACCAGCCGCCTCTTGAAAAGTGATCTCACTCCCGGCCTGAGCCACTATACATGGCTGACCTGCCACTGCTGGCGGAACCACTGGAAGCAAACTCGCTCGAATGACACACTTTATGAGGTCTACCAATCGTACTAGAGCATCCTGGATAATTAGGGTGGCAATGAAACCTTCTGGGACCTGAGCTGGGCCTATCGGGACCGCTAGGGCTGGAAACTCCTCCTCCAAATCAACCTGAGGCTCCGCAATTGAAGCTGCTGCTGGGGGCTCGGACTGTTGCGCGGTAGTAGAAGAAGCACGTGTTCTCACCATCTGCAAAATAACAGAGTAGAAATTCAATCGGTACTTGAAAAATAGAACCGCACGACGAGAAGGAACAAATGAGAGATTTTTCCTAACTCAATAGACTCTGAGGAACAAGTACAGACGTCTTCGTACCTATCCCTCAGACTCTACTAAGTTTGTCCGTGAGTTGTGAGACCTATGTAACCTAGTGCTCTGATACCAATTTGTCACGACATGGATTTCCCACCATCGGGATCGTGATGGCGCCTACTCGTAGTAGCTAGGCAAGCCGATTTATTTACATTTTCATCATTAAACAATTATCTTAACAGTCTAAAGCATCAATATAAAACATTAATTCTAATAAGAACAATAGCGAAAGTCTGTCTGATAAATATGAATCCAAATGCGGAACAGTCATTAAAACCTCTACCCAAGATTTGGTGTCACAGTAGTCACGAACTACTAAGAATATACTAAATACAATGTCCTGAAAGAAATATATAAGCTGTCTGTCTCGAAAACAATGAGGTAACAATAAGAAAAAAACATAGAGAAGAGACGCCGGTCCTGCGGACGCCTGCAAGGCTACCTCAATCTCGTATAAATGAAATCCTGCTCTCGTACTAATGTTGTTGCTGCTGCTCCTCAAAACCTGGACCTGTGCAAAAATGCACAGAAGTGTAGCATCAGCACAACCGACCCCATGTGCTGGTAAGTGTCTAGCCTAACCCCGTCGAAGTAGTGACGAGGCTAGACTGGACATCACATAAACCTGTGCAGTTATAAATATACAGCGGAATATCGAATACAAGGCAATTAACAACATGGGAAGGGAAACATTTTATGGGGAGATACAATATTAACAGAAATCCCAGGTAACAAAATTAAAGCAGCTTAGATTCACAATGAACAAGGAATCAACACTCAATACAAACACATGGTATCAATAACTGTTGCGACGTGCAATCTGCTCCACAAATATCACTGTTGTAGCGTGCAACCCGCTCCACAAATACCAATGTTGCGGCGTGCAACCCGCTCCACAAATATCACTATTGCGGCGTGCAACCCGCTCCACAAATATCACTATTGCGGCGTGCAACCCCCTCCACAAATATCACTATTGCGGTGTGCAACCCGACCCATACCATTTATCATGTATCACTGTTGCGGTGTGCAACCCGACTCGTACCATTTATCAATTATCATTGTTGCGGCGTGCAACCCGACCCATACCATTTATCACGTATCACTGTTGCGGCGTGCAACCCGACCATCATATATCATTGTTTAATATTGCGGCGCGCAACCCGCTCCTCGATATCATTCAATAGTCTGACTATCCAAACAACTGCCACAATTAAGGGACATAACAACAAGATAACATTTGACAAAAATCCTGGCAAGGGAGAGAAACCATCAAGTTCAACCAAACGTCCCAGCAAGGGAATAATCAACATGCTTTCTCTTTTTCTTACTTCTCTTATCTTATAATTCACTCTACCATTTTGAGACAAAGCTCCAAAGAATCAAGTTATTTCGTATACTTTCAATATTCGTATCACAACTCGAGTCAATGCTCCTAGGAATCAAATGATCCTATCACCATTCACATGTTATTCACAATATATAGCAATTCTCCAATAGATATGAAGCTCACAACCAATTCATGATAATCACATTATAAGAACTCACAGTCATGCTAGACACCAATATATAGATATTCGTCACCATGCCTATACATCGTACTCGATCATATAGCAATTAGCAACAAGACTCAACTCCTATTCCCTCAAGCTAGGGTTAAACCAAACACTTACCTCAAAGCGTTGAAATCCACTTAATCCTCAACTATTGCTTTACCTCGTGGTTCCACCTCGAATTCGCTCGAATCTAATCAAAATTTGTTCAATTACTTTAATAACCACTATATGAATCGATTTGAATGGGAAAAAATGATTTTCCCAAGTTTTTCCCAAAAATTCCAAAAATGCCCCCGGTCCCACGTGGTCATAACCCGATTACCCATTTCCCCACGAACTCAAATATGTAATTTGTTTTGAAATCGGACCCAAATCGAGGTCCAACTCCCCAATTTATAGAAAACCTAGGTTTTACCCAAAAATCCCAATTTCACCCATGAAAACCCTTAATTTTAAGTGGAAAACATGTTTAATGATGTTAAAGATTGAAAGAATCGAGTAAAATTCAACTTACAAGTGTTTTGGGATGAAGTTCGCTCTTGAAAAATTGCCCAAAGGGTTTGGGTTTTTAAAGAATGGTGAAAAGTGATGACATTTCAACTATGTATAAAAATTGCTGGGCTGCGGATATGGCAATTGCGAACATTGGTTCGCATTTGCGAACAATGTTTTTCCTGGGAATTGCGACATGTGGGGTCGCATTTGCGAATCCAGGTCTGGCTGCCTAGGTTCGCATTTGCGACCTATTTCTCGCATTTGCGACCAAGGCCCTCTCGCTTTTGCGAGCAAGGGCGTCGCATTTGCGACTACAGCCCTTCATACCAGACTTCGCATTTGCGAAGTCTTTATCGCAATTGCGATCCTGCCCGGCCTTCCCCTTCTTCGCATTTGCGATGGTGCCTTCGCATTTGCGATAGTGCCTTCGCATTTGCGAGAAATTCTTCGCAAATGCGAAGATACCAGAACTGAGGAATACCAGCTTTTTCAAATGTGAGAAATGCAACCCGATGCCTATCCAAAAGTCACCCGAGCCCTCAGAGCTCCAAACCAAACATGCACACAACCTCAAAAACACTCTATGGACTTGCTCGCGCGATCAAATCGCCAAAATAACATCGTTTACATAGAATCGAGCCTCAAAACATATGATTTTTCTTTTAAACTTCATGAACTATCAAACTTGGAACTTATAGTCTGAAACACATCAAACGACGTCCGATTTTGACCAAACTTCACAGAAAGCGCTTAAACAATATATAAGAATTGTACCGGGCGTCGGAACCAAAATACGTGCCCGATACCATAGTTCTTTAATCAATTTTCATCTCCAATTTCCTTAATAATTTCAGAAAAACAATTTCACGAAAAAATTCATATCTCGGGCTCTAGACCTCCGAATTCGACTCAGGGCACATGCCCGAGTCCCATATTTTTCTACGGACCTTCCGGGACCGTCCAATCTTGGGTCCGGGTCCGTTTACCAAAAATGTTGACCAAAGTAAACTATACTCATATTAATATCAAAATTCTTCAAATTTTTCACAGAATTCATATATTTCAACATAAAGGCTTTCTGGCTACGCGCCCGAACTATGCACGCAAATCGAGGCAAGTAAAAATGAGGTTTTCAACGCCTCGGAAGCACGGAATGAGTGAGGAAACAGGTGATGACCCTTTGGGTAGTCACATCCTCCACCTCTAAAACAACCGTTCGTCCTCGAACTGACAAAAGAAAAAAGTACCTGAGTCAGATAATAGATATGGATAACGGCTCCGCATATCAGACTCGAACTCCCAGGTCGAGGCCTCAGGGGGCTGACCTCTCCACTGAACATGAACAGAGGGAAAACTCCTAGATCTCAACTGACGAACCTGTCGGCCTAGAATAGCTTATGGTCTGCATAACTCTTCTGCCTAGACTGAGCTGAATGCAGCCTCTCCTGAATGATCTTGACCTTATCTAATGCCTCTTGAACTAAGTCTGTACCCAATAATCGAGCCTCTCCCGGCTCAAACCATCCGACTGGAGACTGACATCGCCTACCATACAGAGCCTCATATGGAGCCGTCTGAATACTAGACCGGTAGCTATTGTTGTAGGCGAACTCTGCTAAAGGAAAAAACTGGTCCCACGAGCCTCCAAAATCAATGACACAAGATCCGAGCATATCCGCCAAAATCTGAATAGTCCGCTCGGACTGACCGTCCATCTGAGGATGGAACGCTGTGCTCAACTGAACGTGGGTGCCTAACTTTTGCTAAACTGCTCTCCAGAAGCGCGAGGTAAACTGCATTCCCCGATCTGAAATGATGGATACCGGCAGACCATGAAGGCGAACAATCTCCCGGATGTAAATCTCTGCTAACCTCTGGGATGAATAGGAGACTGCTACTGGAAGGAAATGCGCTGACTTGGTCAGCCTATCCACAATGACCCAAATAGCATCAAACTTCTTCCGAGTCAACGGAAGTCCAGTAATGAAATCCATGGTAATCCTCTCCTACTTCCTCTCGGGAAGCTCGATCCACTGAAACAAACCACCGGGTCTCTGATGCTCATACTTGACCTGCTGACAGTTCAAATACCGAGCCACATACGCAATAATATCAATCTTCATCCTACGCCACCAATAATGCTGCCGCAAGTCCTGATACATCTTCGCGGCGCCCGAGTGAATAGAATACCGAGAACTATGGGTCTCCGCTAAGATCAACTCTCGAATCCCATCAACATTAGGCACACAAACTCGTCCCTGCAATCTCAAAACACCATCA
>MU723195.1:43651-98950 GCA_026770625.1 Nicotiana glauca
CGAACAATCTCCCGGATGTAAATCTCTGCTAACCTCTCGGATGAATAGGAGACTGCTACTGGAAGGAAATGCGCTGACTTGGTCAGCCTATCCACAATGACCCAAATAGCATCAAACTTCTTCCGAGTCAACGGAAGTCCAGTAATGAAATCCATGGTAATCCTCTCCCACTTCCTCTCGGGAAGCTCGATACACTTAAACAAACCACCGGGTCTCTGATGCTCATACTTGACCTTCTGACAGTTCAAACACCGAGCCACATACGCAACAATATCCTTCTTTATCCTACGCCACCAATAATGCTGCCGCAAGTCCTGATACATCTTCGCGGCGCCCGGGTGAATAGAATACCGAGAACTATGGGTCTCCGCTAAGATCAACTCTCGAATCCCATCAACATTAGGCACACAAACTCGTCCCTGCAATCTCAAAACACCATCACCACCTAAGGTCACCTTCGTGGCACCTCCACGCTGCACCGTGTCTCTCAGGACACACAAATGGGGATCATCAAATTGCCGAGCACGGATACGATCCTATAGAGAAGAACGAGCGACCGTGCAAGCCAATACTCTGCGGGTCTTAGAAATATCTAATCTCAAAAATCGATTGGCCAAGGCCTGAATATATAACGCAAGCGGCCTCTGGCTAACCGGGATATAGGGAAGACTACCCATGATGGTAGACTTCCTACTCAATGCATCGGCCACCACATTGGCCGTACCCGGGTTATATAAGATAATAACATCATAATGTTTCAACAACTATAACCACCTCCTCTGTCTCACATTCAACTCCTTCTACTTGAACAAGTACTGAAGGCTCTTGTGATCCGTGTACACCTCACACGTCACACCATACAGATAATGCCACCAAATCTTCAAGGCATGAACAACCGCTGCCAACTCTAGATCATGAACCGGATAATTCTTCTCGTGGATCTTCAACTGGCTCGAAGCATAGGCAATGACTTTGCCATCCTGCATCAATACTGCACTAAGCCCAATGCGAGAAGCATCACAATAGACTGTGTAGGCCCTGAACCCGTAGGCAAAACCAACACCGGTACGGTGGTCAGAGCTGTCTTGAGCTTCTGAAAGCTCGCCTCACACTCATCTGACCATCTGAACTGGGCACCCTTCTGGGTAAATCTGGTCATCGGGGCTGCAACGGACGAAAATCCGTCCACAAACCGACGGTAATAACCTGCTAAGCCTAAGAAACTCCGAATCTCCGTCGATGAAGCTGGTCGAGGCCAATTCTTGACTGCCTCAATTTTCTTCGGGTCTACCTGAATACCCTCTGCTGATACTACATGACCCATGAATGCAACTGAACTCAACCAGAACTTGCACTTCGAGAATTTAGCATAAAACTGACTATCCTTCAGAGTCTGAAGAACCACTCTGAGGTGCTGCTCGTGCTCCTCCTGGCTGCGGGAGTACACAAGAATATCATCAATAAAGACTATCACGAACAAGTCTAGGTAAGGCCTGAATACTCGGTTCATCAACTCCATAAATGTTGCTGGGGCATTGGGCAATCCGAATGACACGACCAAAAACTCATAATGCCCATATCGAGTGCGAAAAGCTGTCTTAGGGACATCAAACGCCCTAATCCTCAGCTGATGGTAGCCAGATCTCAAGTCTATCTTTGAGAACACCCTTGCTCCCTGAAGTTGGTCAAACAAATCATCAATCCTCGGCAGTGGGTATTTGTTCTTTATCGTCACCTTGTTCCACTGCCGGTAATTAATACACATCCGCATCGAACCATCTTTCTTCTTCACAAATAACACCGGCACACCCCAAGGAGAAATACTAGGCCTGATAAAACCCTTCTCTAGTAAATCCTGCAACTGGTCCTTTAACTCTTTTAACTCTAGTGGGGCCATGCGATATGGCAGAATAGAAATGGGCTGCGTGCCCCGAACAAGATAAATACAGAAATTAATGTCCCTATCGGGCGGCATTTCCGGCAGGTCTGAAGGAAAAACCTCGGGAAACTCTCGAACAATAGGGACCGAGTCAATAGAAGGAACCTCTGCGCTGGAGTCGCGAACATATGCAAAATAAGCTAAACACCCCTTCTCGACCATGCGTCGAGCCTTAACATAGGAAATAACGCTGCGAGTGGCATGACCTGAGGTCCCTCTCCACTCTAGTCGGGGCAATTCTAGCAAGGCCAAGGTCACCGTCTTGGCGTGGCAATCCAAGATGGCATGATACGGGGACAACCAATCCGTCCCCAATATAACGTCAAAATCCACCATATCTAATAGTAGTAGATCAACCCGGGTCTCAAGACCCTCAAACACAACCACATAGGAACGATGCACCCGGTCGACTACTATGGAGTCACCCACCGGTGTAGACACATAAATAGGAACGTCAAAAGCATAACTAGACATAGCCAGGCAGGGTGCAAAATAGGAAGACACTTAGGAATATGTAGACCCAGGGCCAAATAGCACTGACGCATCTCTATCACAAACCAGAATAGTACCTGTAATGTCTGCACCTGAAGACTCAGCCTTTGGCCTGGCTGCTGGCTGGACTCTACCTCCGACGACCTGAACTCCACCTCTAAAACCTCTACCTCCACCTCTAACACCTCTGCCACTGCCTCTAGCTGGCTGGGTAGGCTGCGGAACCTCCGATGCTTGAATCATAGCACGAGAACTCTGATGCTGGAAGCTGCCAGAAACTCGAGGAAAATATCTGACAATGTGCCTCGTATCACCACAAGCATGGCAAGACCTCATCTATTGCAGTTGAGCACCCCTCAACCTCGGGCAAACCCTCATGTTGTGACCATACTCACCACACTCATAACATCTACACGAACGCTGCAGCTGAGGGATCTGAGGCTGACCCTGTCAACCTGAATGACCACCTGAAGCACCATGAGTGACCTGGAGAGCTGACTGAAAAGGCCTAGGAGGATGGCCTCTACCATAAGATCCTCTACCTCCTGACAAGGTACTACTGAATCTGCCTACATGACGGGGCCTCTTATCCAACCCATGACCACCTCCTAGTGGCAGAGCCCTCTCAACTCTACGGCCCACACCGGCCACCTCTTGAAAAGTGATCTCACTCCCGGCTTGAGCCACTATACCTGGCTGACCTGCCACCGCTGGCGGAACCGCTGGAAGCAAACCCGCTCGAATGATACACTCTATGAGGCCTACCAATCGGACTAGAGCATCCTGGATAATAAGGGTGGCAATGAACCCTTCTAGGACCTGAGCTGGACCCACCGGGACCGCTGGGGCTGGAACCTCCTCCTCCAAATCAACCTGAGGCTCCGCCACTGAAGCTGCTATTGGGGGCTCGGACTGCTGCGCGATAGAAGAGGAAGCGCGTGTTCTCGCCATCTACAAAAGAACAGAGTAGAAATTCAATCGGTACTTGAAAAATAGAACCGCACGACGAGAAGGAACAAATGAGAGATTTTTCCTAACTCAATAGACTCTAGGGAACAAGTACACACGTCTCCGTACCTACCCCTCAGACTCTACTAAGTTTGTCCGTGAGTTGTGAGGCCTATGTAACCAAGTGCTCTGATACGAACTTATCACGACCCGGATTTCCCACAATCGGGATCGTGATGGCGCCTACTCGTAGTAGCTAGGCAAGCCGACTTATTTAACTTTTCATCAATAAACAATTATCTTAACAGTCTAAAGCATCAATATAAAACATTAATTCTAATGAGAACAATAGCGCAAATCTGTCTCATAAATACGAATCCAAATGCGGAACAGTCACTAAAACCTCTATCCAAGATTTGGTGTTACAGTACTCACGAACTACTAAGAATATACTAAATACAATGGTCTGAAAGAAATATATAAGTTGTCTGTCTCGAAAACAATGAGGTAACAATAAGAAAAAAAACATAGAGAAGAGACGCCGGGCCTGCGGACGCCTGCAGGGCTACCTCAGTCTCGTATAAATGAAATCCTGCTCTCGTACTAATGATGTTGTTGCTGCTCCACAAAACCTGGACCTGTGCAAAAATGCACAGAAGTGTAGCATCAGCACAACCGACCCCATGTGCTTGTAAGTGTCTAGCCTAACCTCGACGAAGTAGTGACGAGGCTAGACTAGATATCACATAAACCTGTGCAGTTATAAATATACAACGAAATATCGAATACAAGGCAATTAACAACATGGGAAGGGAAACATTTTATGGGGAGATACAATATTAATAGCAATCCCAGGTAACAAAATTAAAGCAGCTTAGATTCACAATGAACAAGGAATCAACACTCAATACAAACACATGGTATCAATAACTGTTGCGGCGTGCACTTCCCTCCAAAAATATCACTGTAGCGGCGTGCAACCCGCTCCACAAATATCACTGTTGTGGCGTGCAACCCGCTCAACAAATATCACTGTTGCGGTATGCAACCCGCTCCACAAATATCACTATTACAGAGTGCAACCCGACCCATACCATTTATCATGTATCACTGTTGCGGCGTGCAACCCGACCCATACCATTTATCAGGTATCACTGTTGCGGCGTGCAACCCGACCCATACCATTTATCAGGTATCACTGTTGCGGCGTGCAACCCGACCCATACCATTTATTAGGTATCACTGTTGTGGCGTGCAACCCAACCTATACTATTTATCAGGTATCACTATTGCGGCGTGCAACCCGACCCTCATATATCATTGTTCAATGTTGCGGCGCGCAACCCGCTCCTCAATATCATTCAATAGTCTGACTCTCCAAACAACAGTCACAATTAAGGGACATAACAACAAGCTAACATTTGACAAAAATCCCGGCAAGGGACAGAAACCAACAAGTTCAACCAAACGTCCCGGCAAGGGAATAATCAACACGCTTTCTCTTTTTCTTACTTCTCTTATCTTATAATTCACTCTACCATTTTGAGCCAACGCTCCAAATAATCAAGTTATTTCGTATACTTTCAATATTCGTATCATAACTCGAGCCAATGCTCCTAGGAATCAAATGATCCTATCACCGTTCACATGTTATTCACAACATATAGCAATTCTTCAATAGATATGAAGTTCACAACCAATTCATGATAATCATATTATGAGGACTCATGGTCATGCTAGATACCAATGTATAGATACTCGTCACCGTGCCTATACATCGTACTCGATCACATAGCAATTAGTAACAAGACTTAACTCCTATTCCCTCAAGCTAGGGTTAAACCAAACATTTACCTCAAAGCCTTGAAATTCACTTAATCCTCAACTATTGCTTTACCTTGCAGGTCTACCTCCAATTTGCTCGAATCTAATCACAATTTGTTCAATTACTTTAATAACCACTATATGAATCGATTTGAATCCATAAAAATGATTTTCCCAAGTTTTTCCCAAAAATTCCAAAAACGCTCCCAGGCCTACGTGGTCAAAACCCGAGGTTCGGACCAAAACTCGATTACCCATTACCCCACGAAATCAAATATGTAATTTGTTTTGAAATCGAACCTCAAATCGAGATCCAACTCCCCAATTTTTAGAAAACCTAGGTTCTACCCAAAAATCCCAATTTCACCCATGAAAACCCTTAATTTTAAGTGGAAAACATGTTTAATGATGTTAAATATTGAAAGAATCGAGTAAAATTCAACTTACAAGTGTTTTGGGATGAAGTTTGCTCTTGAAAAATTGCCTAAAGGGTTTGGGTTTTGAAAGAATGGTGAAAAGTGATGAAATTTCAACTATGTATAAAAATTGCTGGGCTGCGGATATGGCAATTGCGAACATTGGTTCGCATTTGCGAACAATGTTTTTCCTGGGAATTGCGACATATGGGGTCGCATTTGCGAATCCAGGTCTGGCTGCCTAGGTTCGCATTTGCGAACTATTTCTCGCATTTGCGACCAAGGCCGTCTCCCTTTTGCGAGCAAGGGCGTCGCATTTGCGACTACAGCCCTTTATACCAGACTTCGCATTTGCGAAGTCTTTATCGCAATTATGATCCTGCCCGGCCTTCCCCTTCTTCGCATTTGCGATGGTGCCTTCGCATTTGCGAAGCTCGCATTTGCGAGAAATTCTTCGCAAATGCGAAGATACCAGAACTGAGGAATACCAGCTTTTTCAAATGTGAGAAATTCAACCCGATGCCTATCCAAAAGTCACCCGATCCCTCAAGGCTCCAAACCAAACATGCACACAACCTCAAAAACACTCTATGGACTTGCTCGCGCGATCAAATCGCCAAAATAACATCGTTTACATAGAATCGAGCCTCAAAACACATGATTTTTCTTTTAAACTTCATGAACTATCAAACTTGGAACTTATAGTCCGAAACACATCAAACGACGTCCGATTTTGACCAAACTTCACAGAAAGCACTTAAACAATATATAAGAATTGTACCGGGGCGTCGGAACCAAAATACGTGCCCGATACCATAGTTCTTTAATCAATTTTCATCTCCATTTTCTTTAATAATTTTAGAAAAACAATTTCACGGAAAAATTCATATCCCGGGCTCTAGACCTCCGAATTCGACTCAGGGCACATGCCCGAGTCCTATATTTTTCTACGGACCTTCCGGGACCGTCCAATCTTGGGTCCGGGTTCGTTTACTAAAAATGTTGACCAAAGTAAACTATAATCATATTAATATCAAAGTTCTTCAAATTTTTCACAGAATTCACATATTTCAACATAAAGGCTTTCCGGCTACGTGCTCGGACTGCGCATGCAAATCGAGGCAAGTAAAAATGAGGTTTTCAAGGCCTCGGAAGCACAGAACGAGTGAGGAAACAGGTGATGATCCTTTGGGTCGTCACAAGTGAGTAATCATTCTTAGAGTGTCTATACCCCAGTGAGGATAGGGCTTTGGTCAGCTTAGCATACCATTATCTGCTAGCTTGCTTTAGCCCATATAGTGATTTTTTAAGATCGCAAACCACCTTCCGTGGACAAATTTGATCAATTAAGAGGCCTGGTGGTACATCCATGTACACTTCTTCATATAGATCACCATGAAGGAATGCATTGTTTACATCTAGTTGGAAAATGTCCCAGCCCTTCTTCACAGCAACAGTGACCAAGACTCTAACTGTTGTCATTTTGACAACAGGTGAGAAGGTCTCTGTGTAATCAATCCCTGCTTGTTGGGTATACCCCTTTACCACCAATCTAGCCTTAAACCTTTCTATGCTACCATTTGATTTGTGTTTAATTTTATATACCCATTTGTAGCCAATTGCGATCCTGCCCGGCCTTCCCCTTCTTCGCATTTGTGATGGTGCCTTCGCATTTGCGAGAAATTCTTCGCAAATGCAAAGATACCAGAACTGAGGAATACCAGCTTTTTCAAATGTGAGAAATGAAACCCGATGCCTATCCAAAACTCACCCGAGCCCTCGGGGCTCCAAACCAAACATGCACACAACCTCAAAAACACCCTACGGACTTGCTCGCGCAATCAAATCGCCAAAATAATATCGTTTACATAGAATCGAGCCTCAAAACACATGATTTTTCTTTTAAATTTCATGAACTATCAAACTTAGAACTTATAGTACGAAACATGTCAAACGACGTCCGATTTTGACCAAACTTCACAGAAAGCGCTTAAACAATATATAAGACTTGTACCGGGCGTCGGAACCAAAATACGAGCCCGATACCATAGTTATTTAATCAATTTTCATCTCCATTTTCCTTAATAATTTCAGAAAAAATTTCACGGAAAAATTCATATCTCGGGCTATAGACCTCCGAATTCGACTCTGGGCACATGCCCGAGTCCCATATTTTTCTACGGACCTTCCAGGACCGTCCAATCTCGGGTTCGGGTTCGTTTGCCAAAAATGTTGACCAAAATCAACTATAATTATATTAATATCAAAATTCTTCAAATTTTTCACAGAATTCACATATTTCAACATAAAGGATTTCCGGCTACATGCTCGGACTGCGCATGCAAATCGAGGCAAGTAAAAATGAGGTTTTCAAGGCCTCGGAAGCACAGAACGAGTGAGGAAACAGGTGATGATCCTTTGGGTCGTCACAAGTGAGTAATCATTCTTAGAGTGTCTATACCCCAGTGAGGATAGGGCTTCGGTCAGCTTAGCATACCATTGTCTGCTAGCTTGCTTTAGCCCATATAGTGATTTTTTAAGATCGCAAACCACCTTCTGTGGACCAATTTGGTCAATTAAGAGGCCTGGTGGTACATCCATGTACACTTCTTCATATGGATCACCATGAAGGAATGCATTGTTTACATCTAGTTGGAAAATGTCCCAGCCCTTCTTCACAGCCACAGTGACCAAGACTCTAACTGTTGTCATTTTGACAACAGGTGAGAAGGTCTCTGTGTAATCAATCCCTGCTTGTTGGGTATACCCCTTTACCACCAATCTAGCCTTAAACCTTTCTATGCTACCATTTACTTTGTGTTTAATTTTATATACACATTTGCAGCCTATTGCCTACTTTCCAGCTGCCAAGGGGACTAAGTCCCAAGTATTATTTGCATAGAGAGCCTCAAATTTCTAAGTCATGGCTGTTTGCCATGCAGGACTGAGAACTACCTCTCCATATGATGATGGCTCACTATCATGACAAACATTTGTCACTAAGTGTTGACTTTAAGGACATAGAACATCAGGTGTGATATGGTTATGGTTTGATAAAAGTGCACTTAGGGAAGGTGGCTCCTGAGGAACATTGGAATGTGATAGTCTAGGCAGGGTGTGGATGTAATCCTGAAGATATGCAGGTGTTCTGTGAGTTCTAGTGGTTCTTCTCAAAGGAGGTGAGGTATTTGATTGAGTAGACATTGGTGAGCTGGGGTCAAGTGTTTGATGTGAAATTATAGGAGATTGGTTGAAAGGCTGAAAGTTTGATGTGTGTATTGTAGCATCATTATCAGCTGAGGATACAAGAGATTGAGGCACAACTGGAGATGTGACACTGGTGGGATCTTGGGTGCTACAGTGTGGAGTGTTGCTTTGAAAATAATCAGGAGTATTGACTGACTTGAGACTATTCTTAGATTTCAAAGAGAAGGAAAAGATGCTTTCATAGAACACTACATCCCTAGAGACATGTATCTTCTTAGTGGCTAGGCTTAGAACTTTGTAACCATTTGTCCCAAAAGGATAACCTACAAAAATATTAGGTGTGGTTCTGGGTTCAAGCTTGTCTCTATGTACCTTGGGGACAGTGTGATAGCAGAGACATCCAAAACTCCTCAAATGAGAGTAATTGGGCTTTCTATTGAATAAAACTTCAAAGGGACATTTGTTATTGAGGTAAGTAGTAGGTAATCTGTTGATCAAGTAAGTGGCTTTCAAAAGACATTCTCCCATATAATTGGTTGGGAGTTTTGATTGAAACATAAGGTCCCTAGCAGTCTCAAGGAGATATTTATGTTTCCTCTCTACCACCCGATTTTGTTGTGGAGTGTAAGGACAAGTTTTCTGGTGAATAATTCCTTTATTCTGATAGAAAAAAGTGGCCTCATGACTGGTGAATTCTAGACCATTATCAGATCTAATGGTTTTCACAATAGTATTGAATTGGTTTTCAATCATATTTATGAAAGCCTTGAGTGTTTGTAGGGCATTGCTTTTGTTACTTAATAAATGAGTCCACGTGGACCTACTAAAATCATCCACCAAGGTAAGGAATTACTTGTAATTTTTGTGAGTAGAAACATGATAGGGGCCCCATATGTCAACATGTATCAACTGAAAAATATGATCAGAAGTGCTGGTTCTTTCTGGTAAAGGAAGTCTGACTTGTCTAGCCATGGGACAAATGGAGCAAATAAAGGGTTGTTTGGGTGAGAAGTTCACCGGTATTGAGGATATCCTCTTTATTTTGGCAAAGCGAACATGGCCAAGCCTATTATGCCATAAAGTGTCAGCATCATGTTTCTCTAAAACTTTTAAGGAGTCAGTCTTATTATTGTGTATGGAAGTATTTACATTTTTTGGAAGGAAATGTGGATGAAGAGGACTACTAAGGATTTTAGTACTCATACTAGCAGAAACAAAACAATTGCAACAAGAATTTGGAAAACTAACATTTAAACCAGAACCTTTACCCTTTATACACCTGGAGCAGAGATAGTACAATCCCTCTCAGCTACTACCAATCACCTGAGGCCTCTTCACTGAAGGGGCTTGCAACAGACACAATGTATCAGTGAATAACACAATACACCTAAGATGAGTTGCAAGGGAATTGACAGAGATTAGGTTATATTTAAAGGAAGGGACATAGAGGACTCTGTGTAGAATGATCGCAGAATTAAGTATCGCATCCCCAAATTGAAGTACTTTCACCTTGTATCCACTTGGTAGACTTATCAATACAGGGTATGGTAGTGTGGTTATGTTACAAAGGGCAGTTTTATTGAAGGTCATGTGGTTAGAGGCTCCGGAGTCTATGATCCAAAAGTCATTCTTAGATTCAAAACACTTGCGTGATGGTTTGTCAAAATCAATAGAAGAAGTGCAGACTACAATACCTGCAAAATTGGCAGAGCCACTGGTAATGTTGGCATTGTTAGAAGATCCTCCTGTCTGAAAATGTTGCAACAGGTTCATTATCTACCCATATTGTTCTTTTGTCAAGCTAACATTCTGATTCTCATTGTGTGGAATTGACTCAGCTTCCTCACTTTGCAGTAGATCAGTAGGGGTTCCATGTACATTTTCTACAGTTCCTCTACCTCTGTTAAACCTGTGGCCCTGAACTTGTCCTGAGTTATTGCCTTGATTGAACTGCTAAGTGTTGGTGCGATTTGAAACTTGATTGTTGTAGGAATTTCCCTGAGGGTATACATGTAACTTGTAGCACTTGTCTCTTGTATGGCCTGGCCTCTTGCAGTAGTCACAGAATGGTCGGCCCCTAGATTGGCTTGAGTTAGCTGTGTAATTTGTCTTGAAATTCCGAGCTCCATAAGAATTTTGGTGTTGTGAAGGTTTTGTATTCACGTGAAGTGAAGTAGACTCTAGGTTCAAATAATTGCTTGGTTTGAACTCCCTTTGCTTCTCATCTTGCACAAATAAGGAAAAAGCTTGTTCCAATGATGGTAAGGGCTTCATCATCAAAATGCTTCCTCTCATTGTCATGTACACTTCATTCAGGCCCATTAAAAACGGAATAAGTCACCTGTCTTGCTCTGCCTTATGCATACTGTCCTTTGAGCCACACGTACAATCACAAGTGCACTAAGACCTTACATTGAGATTGCTCAATTCTTCCCACAGTCTTTTCATTCGCATGTAGTAGGCAGTAATGTCCAAAGACCCTTGAACTAGATCATTAATCTCCTTTTGGATTTGATACAACTTTGCACCATTCATTTGATCGTATCGATCTTCCAATTCTCTCCACAATTCTACTGAATCACTAACATACTCAACACTATCAGAAATTTCCTTCGACAGGGAATTGAGAATCCAGGAGGTTACCATGTTGTCACACCTTTCCCAATGACGAAATTGTGGCGAAATAGGTGGAGGTTTCCCACAATCTCCATTTACGAACCCTAATTTGTTTTTGATAGATAGAGCTCTCAACACACTTTTTCTCCACGACCTATAGCCAATCCCATCAAACGGAACCGGCACTAGAGTTACTCCGGGACTATTGGAAGGATGAATGTACAGAGGGCTACTCATATCAATGACAGGTTGGTCGTTTCTGCTCGTGCTAGGCGTGACTTCTTCGGTCTGATCGATAGCCATGAAAGTGGGACTAGATGATGAAATTGGTTGATTTCTTAGTTGAATCGTTGAATAAACTGACTAATCGTGTGGAATGCCTTCACCTCGCAAAGTTCTACAGTTCAAAATTGGAAAATTGAGACCTAGAAGATGACTAAACAAAATAGGTTTAGAAGAAGAAAAACTCCGACAGATCTTCGCCGATGATATCAACCTTGCTCTGATACCATATTGAGATTTGTATCTCGACCTAGGACTAAGCTCATGCAAGAGTTTCAATGGCGGTTTGGAATGTTCGAGAGAGAAAGAGAGAGAAATATCTGGAGGAGCAAGAACAAGGAAAAATTGATATTAAAATGACTCTCTATTTTTACAATTACAGTGTGTGTATATATATGCACACGTGGAAAGAAAAGAAAAATCCAACTAGATTAGTTACTTACAACTCAGCAAAATACAATTGATAAATTAACTAATATCATAAGCATATCTCAATATTATTAATTGCGAAATTAGCCTTGTAACAATGAGCTTAACACATTCTTACTATGATGCCATTACAGATTATATTGGAGGGGAACAGCCACTGGTTTTGCCTCATAAGTCGTAGCTATCATCTCAATTCCTATCATAGACGAATTTAGGGCAAGTTCAAAGAGTAGATTAAACCCATAATTCATACAGATGTAACAATAAAATAAAATGTATATATAAAATAAGATCATGTTCAATTTGAATCCACTTAATCTAAATTTTGGATTCGCCTTTGAATTTCTAACTTATCAAATTCTATGTCTAGGAAAATATTTACTACTACTATATACCACATGGTAGCCGACTCCAACCATGTAAGAGTAGTCTGTTCCCTTAATACCAAAATAATTCAGCAAGAGTAAAACTCGACAAGCTCATCGAACGACTCTGGCTGGGGATCAGCATTTTCAAGCATCCAAAGAAAGTGTTCAAAAAGAACAACTTCACAGGCGATGGTGACGACGGAGTCTTCTGAATCCCCTGATCTTTCGACAAGTTCCCTGAAGAGTGGATGGCAGACAACGTGGGAGGTGACGAGGTATAGGCGCCGTGACTTACCAACGTAGAAAGTGTATTGATCTTTAATGGAATATGAATCGTCATCAGAGGAAGAATTGTTGGTGGCCACTACCACGCTGCTGTTAATATGGCCTGGCTTGAAATTTTGCATTTTCTTCAAGACTGACTTTAACTTGGTGAGTTTGCCTCCTTTAGCCATGGGGTATACTTTTGTTGGGTTGTTAGAGAGAAGAAAAGCTTAATCTGAATAGGAAATTGAGGAAGAGAAATAAGAGTAGGTGTTTGAGAGAATGAGAAAAGAAGGCTTGTATATAAAGGGAGTATTAGTTCACTCAACTATCTCAACTTATCAACTAAAGTCATTTTTCTTTCGTTTGTAATAATAAAGTCGTTGAACTATGCCTATTGTACTCAGAAGGTCATTTAACTTGATTTTTCAAATTTTGGATTGTCAAATACCTATTTACCCTCTAAATTATATACATTTATCTTCTTTTATATTTTTTTAAGAATGAAATCCAAAATTTTAAATAAAAATTATAAATATCACTGTTTTTATTTAAATATCACTGTATTATAATAAAAAGTTTAAAAAAAAAGAAGTTAAATATTTATAATTTAGAGGGTAAAATAGGTATTTGGCCATTCAAAATTTGAAAAATCTAGTTGAGTGACCATTTGAGTACAATAGGTATAGTACAGTGATGTTGTCGTTACAAACGAAAGAAAAGTAACTTTAAGAAATAATTTTGGATAGTTAAGTGACCATTCGAGTAATTGACACCGTATAAGAGAGGGAAGAGTGATAATGGAATATGTAAGGGGCAGCCGTTACATACATTGAATAGTTTAAGCACTTGGCGGGCCCAAGATTTTGGCAGACAAAACCAGCTGCGGCGTTTGGATCTTTATGAGGGAACGAACTCCTTTCTTTTTTTTCTTTTTTTTTTCTGCTTTTACCACAAATTTGTTGCTAAGCATCTTATATGTGATTGCAATCATTGACAGATTTCCACAGCTAGTGCACCAATCTTTGCATAATTATTTAGTTTGAACTAAATCCATAATATTATACTCCACTAATTAATTGACCTAAACTTGTAGATTTACTTGTGGTCACAAGTTACCTAAACATGTATCATGTCTTGATGGGAGGATTAAGGTGTTGATATCTTAAATGCTCTTTTTATCTGTAAAGCATATCTATGTTCTTTATGAACTGTAATTCTTCAGCTTTCGTATTCATTTAGTGATACCATACTTCATTTTGTATATTATTGTGCTTTTACCCAATTATTAGTGTTAGTGAGTATTATTGTAGACCCCTCGCCCCTACTTCTCCGAAGCTAACTTGGTACTCACTAAGTACCGTAATTTTGTACCCATATTATACTTTTTCACACTTTGTGTAAGTTCTGAGTTTAGTATTGGTGGTGTACAACTAGCTGAGTAGGAGACCTAGAGTGGATTTCGTGGTGAGCTTTACTTCACTAATCTGCAACACATGGAAACACATGGAGTCCATCTCCCTACTTATCTATTTGGTCTATCTATTTCTTTCAGACATACATTGTTTTTCAATTTATGCACTTTCTCCTTGTTAGAATGTTCTAACACCGAATTTTGGGCATTGTAGAAGTTTTGATCTTATTTAGACCCTGTAATAGATATTTACATCTATGTTATTGGTTTTGAAGCTTTTTCTACTTTTTATTTTATTATATCTCTGTTAAAGATTTAGTTGATCTGCTTAAATTATCATGGATAGAGTGTTACACTACTAAAAAATTGGTCTACGGTAACGGTCGAAAAACCGTTCCAACAGATAGCAAAACCGTTGCCATAGGGATATTGGAACGGTTTACAGACCGTCACATCAGCCGGCGTACCCATAGGTCTACTGGAACGGTTCTTGTAACGGTTTGCATCGCCGTGACAATAGATAAATCTATTGCAACGGTTTTTTCTTTCTCTATTGGAACGATTATTTTTTTCAATTGGAACGGTTCAAAAACGTTACTGTATTGTTTATACAACGGTTTTTAACCGTTACCATATCATTTAAAGCAACAATTATATAAGCTATTGCTACTGTTATGTTGGATATAGCTACGGTTTCTTTAGGCTATGGTAACGGTTATATTTGTATTTGGAACATTTTATGAGACCTATTTCAACGATTTACATTGTCTACTGGAACGCCATTTATATCCTATTGCAACGGTTCTGATAGGCTATTGTATCAGTTCCGTTAAAACCAAAATATAGCACCTGTTATAAATAAATATTTATATATATAATAAATTATAATAACACTAAAATTTAAATACATCATAAAATGAAACTATTAATAATACAAAATTATCCATAAAGCAAATGTTCTACCCCACGAGTGCATAAGTTTAGTACATTTCAAAAGAGTAAATAAGTTTTAAAAATGTTGGTAACAAAAGATTCCTAGAACATTCATCTATAACAATACAAAATTCATTTCAAGTAAGGTCTAGTTCTTCATCATCTTCATCATCCATTGCTTGATCTACTCCACCTACAAAAGAGGATAAATAAAGTTATTACCCTGCAACAGAATTCGGTCTAAGAATACTCAAGCATTTAACTATTTTCGTTCTTCTTTTATTAATCCAACTTATTCATCTCAACAAACTACACGCAACATTATAACAACCTGATATTATTATCAAAGACCAAAATTTTCAAACTATCAAGCTATGATGGCAAAGTAAAGAATAATTCATAAGAAGAATTACAAACATAATTACAAAACCAGCACGAAACATTCACTATTTAAACTGTTCTTTCAGCTGATCAATGACCATTGTTTGAGCACACACTTATATAAAGCGAGAATATACAACTACACCATAATTCATCACGTCAAACTTGGTTTCATTTCTTCGAAAGTGACAGTATTCTCAAAATGGTATATGTCTACTAAGATTCCGAAAGTCTTATTCCCTAACGATGCAATATAGCCGAATACCAAGTCACTTATAGAACCCACAGACATCTGGTCATCAAGGATCAACAAGACATCTGGTCATCAAGGATCAACAGAGTACAGACTCAATGACACATCATAAGCTAGAATCCCTTATTATCGCTAGTACTGATAAGGACAAGCTAGCTCACACTTGACTAGAGCTACAATTCCAAGTAGCAATGTGAAATATGAAAAAAAAAAATCGAAATCCACTATGAGAATAATCTGACACTCTAACCTAATACAAAATTCTAAATGTACCAATGTTCTACACAGATCTAGAGGTAATGGAGGCTCTAAAACATATAGGAAGAGAGTGAGAACCACACATCATAAAACAGTTGCATATGCTGCGCGAAGCAGTATATAAATCAGCAATCAATCAGCTATATATGTTTTGATTCTGAATATAAATTCATATACTGCATTTATATACTGAATAAATTCAGTATATGATACTCATAAAAAAAAGCTCATGAAAAGAATCCTAGAATAGAATAGGAGTAGAGAGAAGGAAGTAAAAGACATGGAAGCAATTCCATAAGGTTAAGCCATAATCTCAATAAAAAGGGGAATGGTTAGCAAATATCAGAAAAGATGCACATATGGCAACTTTCTCATAAAATAAGAAGCATCATTAGCCGAGTTTCAAGGATGTTAAAAAGAATCATTTGAGATATGACAAACAACATACATATTGAAGACTTCATAAAACAATACAAGAAATTAAATACCACATATATACTTTAATAAATTTCGCAAGTTGCCGTAAACACGACAAAGTTTATCTGGAACTTGAACTTGTCGTGGAGGATTAAATCCTGTAACTGGGGTATGTCGCCAACTGATATTGCCATTTCCATTTAGCTATGACATTTAATTTTCTCTTTGTTGGTGATATGTAAGAAATCAATTTCGGGATGTACAGTACGAGCAAACTCTAGGAGTTCTGGATCGTTTTCAAATATAGACATGTCTTGTTCTCCTAGCATTACTAGTGCTTCGACTCCACCCTCACTTTGATTATCCATCAGTGTAAAGAAATTATTAACAGGACCTGTTGCCAGGCTCACTCTACTTGGCCTACCCCAACCAAAGTCTGTTTTATACAAAGAGCAACCAACCAAACTACTACACCAATAACCATCAATTCCATCCTTAAAAAATAGTTCCTTTCCTTTATCAAGAGATTGAATTACTTCTGAGATATATCTATTTTCCTTCTCGTGAATTCTCTCTTTCTCCTTCCTTATTTCACGTACTATTCTTGGAAAGTTTAGGTCATTTTCGTTAGTTGTTTCCACAGAAAAGACAGATGAGATTTCTAGATGCATTTTGGGACAAAGGCGGGTTAAGACTTTGGCTCATATTTGCATCTAGACATAACGAAGATGGTTTAAACGAACCCGAATTCCCTATTCTTGCAATTACAGCACATTTGTAAAGAAGTGCGCTGACAACTTCAGTTCGACTTGGATTTCGTACTCCTGATTCATGAGCAACTTTGAGTTTGAGTTCATTTAGTTTAGCAACCTGAGCTATGTGAAAATCTAACATAAAACTACTGTTGTCATGTATAGGCCTATGGAAACCTATTGATACTTGTTTGTCTTGTTCAGGTGAACACTGCACTATCTGTGGTATATCTTGGCTTTAACAAAGACTTAATTATGAACCTGGATCTTTAATTGATGATCTGATAGATTAGTGAACATGCTACCAAGTTTAGCTAAATCTAAACTAATTACTTGACCTACTTTGGCGTCTTTACTTGGTTAAGAAAGACTGTTAGTATAAGTATTCAATATAATGAGGATTCAACTATGTATGGGGGAACTCTAATTGTTCTGAAGATAGATTGAAATGATTAAAGCATTGTGAACTTATTTAAAGACTACAGAGATTGAAATGATTAAAGCATTACTATTTATGCCTCTCTAGTTAAGCTCATATCAGATAAATATTACAAAATTAGTTTCTCTAACACCAAAAGTTATTTATATTTTTTACTCGTGTAGAAGATCTTAAACAAAAGAAGCAAAAAACTTCCAACACACAGACGTTACATCTCTACCTTTTAAATTCAAGTGAAGTTTATTTGGTACGTACTGACTTTGATTGTTACTACTAGCATATGGTCGACTGTTTAGTTGAACAACAGCTTGTTGTGCAGTGGAAACATCTACAGGTGAACGTGCACTGAACCTTAACATGACAGGATCAAGTCGCAAATTTGGATGTAATTACCTTGTGAGGATCGAAGTTCCAATAGTTAAGAAGATCCTTAAAGTGAGATTTCGGAACATCTACTGGCCTATTCTTCATTCGAAGCTCATCATTCTCATAGGCTGTGAAGTGGGTTGTCTTCAATTGACTCTTATACTTTCTCCAAGAACTACAAACTGATTCAAAAATCCATTTTTTCGCCTCGTCGGGAATGTCATATTTTTCCTTCAAATTTAGTGCAATTGGGTTAGTGTAATTCTGTAGCACTTGCTGGACTTGTTCTTGCAATTGAGATCCATCTTCGGATTGTCGTTCTTCATTTGCATTTGAATTTAGAGCTTTCAAGGCTGTTTTTGTTATCAATAACGAAACCTTTTGGTTTCGCAAAGATGAAGGTAATCCACCTTCTGATTGTCATTCTTCATTTGCATTTGACCTTGTAGCTTGGAAGGTTCTTTTTATTTTCAATGACGAAACCCTTTGATTTTGCAAAGATGCAAGTGATCCAGCTGGAATGCGGTTGGATATTTTCTTATTTTTGCTTGAGCACCCTTCTTGATTCATGACTATTCAAATATTTTTTAGATTCTGAAAAGCAAACACAATATAGGTTAGCCTTTAAACAAGAAAGAAACATCAAGTCATTCAAGATAAGAAACATCAAGTCAATGACTATATTTGGGCTAATTCTTAACATAATGCTGCTGCTGGCTATACAAACTAAAATTTTTGGTGAAGAGTACAGGAACTTATCTGGAACTGCAGAACCTCAAATTATAAGGATTTCAATCAAAATCTACCTAGAATTAAGCTCTAAAGTGAACAGAAACTTGTAGCAATCAGCAGCTTCCTCAAACTGGTGTAAAACTTTAGTTTCCATTAACCAGTTCTACCAAACCAGTAAGGAACACATAGAGGGATTTTTTATGTGTATTATTGTGTTTGAGCTGTTAGATCTACATGAAAAGAATTAACTACATGAAAAGAATACATTGACTTTTGCAGACTGCTTAGTTAAATAAGGCTTCAAGTTTCAGCCATGCTTCAATACTAGTTCTTTAATTTACGGCTTCATTAGAAAGTGATTGAACCTAAAAGAACTCCAAAAGATTGAGAGTTATGTATCAAACTATATAATCAACAATTGCCTACAATTTCTCTGAACTTCCACGTTAAAGAAGGGACTTGCATTACGCCTATATACACGAATAGGACATCAAGACTGAGAACCAAAATTCATACAACAAGAACTATCAGAAAAATTTTTAGGAGAGCAACATGGCTTATTCCCTTAGTGAGACACTATATTAGAAGCCAAAAGAGAAGTTGATCACAGCAAAATGTTAGGAATAATATGAAAGACTGAAATAGGAATAGGGCCTAAAATCCTAAAAAGCGACAGAGTCTATATAATGAATAACTTTGTAAGAAAAAAATGATTCTGCACGCATTCTTCATACCAAGATATGTTTTTCTAATGTTATAAACCAAACAGAGGAACCACCCAATTTAAACAAAACTGTTGATGCAATTGACACACAGAAGGAGTACTAACAGTTGAGCAATATCCAACCACATTGCAGTTAGCTAGCTTAATTATGATCCTCCAGAACATCGCACATCTACTTCTGATTAGCATGTTTAAACACTTGACCAAACACTAACTATCTTTTACATTAATTAATCAAACACAAATATTTCTCACCCAAAATAATTTTAAATAAAAGTACTTTCTCAAAATAAGCTGATTTTAGAAATTTCGCCAAACAAGCTATTAGTATCCTGAGAATAATGATTACATAAAAGTGATAGCTGTCAAATTTTTCGAACAATAGTTTCACACAAGAGATCACATGTAGTTCATATGTAGAGATCTCTCCCGAGTATTCGACTGAGAGCTTGACTGTCATGATTCATATATCAATATATTCTAATTAAGGTTGTTATTGCATATACATTGAGTAGAGTTACTGCACAATTTATAGCCATATTACTGCGTTTGTGGGCATGAACTTCCCAGATTTTACTTGTCATTGTCTTACATTAGAATAACTATTAACTCATAGATTCATCCAACAACGACTAAAGATTTTACAGTCATTGTCAAAACCAGTTAATATGTATTCCAGGCTTCCAGCCCATTACAATAGATTACACTTGCAGATGTCGTGCAACCCCCCAGAGTGAGATAAACAAGAGGAATTATACAATCTTTTCAAGTACTATCATCACAACAGCCCCCTCGACCAGAAAATTGAGGGGATTGAGAACAAAACAAATATCTAACCGCAATAACCTGTACAAAGATGTGTGACAGTATTCTTATCTTATAAAGCCAAAGAAGCAAAACATGTTAGTCACTTGTTCCATCATGTTAAATATCTTCACTTTGATATTGACAAGAATCTCTTACATTTGGTTTTAAAAATTTTATTATGGGCTTTATTTACTCGAAGTTCTGTTTTTAAAGTACTGCGCTATGTTGAGGGGCAGAGAGTTTTCATATTTTCATAAGTATTTAACATGTACTTCTACTTGCTTGGCATATAGTTTTTGTAGTTACATTCATTCTTGAAAAGGAAACAAACTATATGTTTAGGTGAACCTGACTACCTATGAATCAAACAGTGACATATCTAATAAAAGATAGAATCAAAACCTATCAATTGTACCAAAGTAAAGCATAGTTTCAATGAAATTCACAATTTCAAGCACAATAAGAAGACATGCACCAGTGCGTTTAATCTCCATTCAATCACACTACGCCTCTCAAATACTCCCAAAAATAAAAATAAGTTGAATCGGATAATAACAAACATTAATACTAAAATATTCATTCAAAAATACAACTATCGAATGTGATTATCTAAAATTTAAATTAAAAAGAGATTTAAAAAACTTACCGCGATTTATCCCACAGCTATCAGTTCCAATTTCTTCCTCACTAATGGAATCTGCAAATTATGGCTCGACTATTGAGAAATCGCAGAAGGAGGTGGTCGAGCTTAGTCGAGAAAAAGCCTAAAATTTTGGGACTATTGAAAAATTGCAGAAGGAGGTGGAACGATTTTGTTGATGGCTGTAGAAGGAGGTGGTTGTTGTTGACGGCTGTAAAAGGAGGTGGTTGTTGACGGCCCTAGTTGTTACAGAGTCGGAGGTTCTACTGTGGAGGTTTACGGCAGTATGGTGGCAGAGTCGGCGGTTGATGGCGCTGCCTTTCGATGGTTTACAGTCGTTTGGGTGAAGTCAGGGATGTCTTTCGATGGTTTACAGTTTCGCTGCCTTTGATTTAGTTGTTTTAATTTTACTAGGTAAAGAAATTAATTAAGATAAAAATAAATTTATGTAAAAAGAGGGGTTCTAGCACGAGTTTTACGAAAATTCAGGGGGGGGGGCAAAATTTTAGGAGGGAAAAACACAAGCGTTCCAATTGTATTTTTTTAAAGATCCGTGCCAACAAATATATAAATTGGCACAGTTAGGATAAGCGATGCAAAAAATAAAGCCCTATGGGAACGCTTTTTAATTAATGGCAATGGTTTTATAGCCAAAGTGTGCTAGTATCAGCCATGTAATATTACAACGGTTTAGAACCGTTCTAATAACTTATCTATAGGAACGGTTGCTGAACTGTTATAAAAACATCCGTTCCAATAGGCCCATTTTCTGGTAGTTTGGCTTGCCTAGCTAGGAGGTTAGACACAATCACGACCTTTGGTAGAATTTTGGATCGTGACAAGTTGGTATAAGAGTGTTAGGTTCTAAGGGTATAACAAATTACAAGTACGCCTAGTAGAGTCTTGCGGATCGGTACAGACACGTCAGTATCAGTATGCGAGAGGCTATAGGAATTTGTGAAACTTTCTTTTCTTGATTCCTTATCGTGAGTTGATTATGTCCTTGAGTCTAAAATTTTTCCTTATATTCTCCCACGGATGGTGAAAACACGAGTTTCAGTAGCAACATCAGATGCCGAAGAGGAAGTACCACCGGTTCTGGCAGGAAGAGGTAGGGTCCGGGGTAGGGCCAAGGCTCCAGCTAGGGGCCCATTGTTACGGCTAGAGGTGGAGCATCCATTGGGGCTCATAGCCATGCCATGGCAGTTTTAGTAGACCCACCTGCGAATTAGGTGGATGATCATATTAATGCTCTAGTGCACGCCTAACATCTAGAGGGTTTCATTGTCGCGCCAGTATTTTAGGAGAGATTGGCCAAGATTGTCAACTTTATTGATGCACTCAATCCATCTAGAGTAGATCAAGTTGGTGCGGACACATCTCAGGCTAGAGGGAGAGCTCAGACCCTTATCACTCATACTCCCGAACAACCTATTTTAGAACCTAGATATGATAATTTGCCTGCCATGTATGCTTATGAGTAGAAGAGATTCGAGAGGTTTCAGAGGTTGTCTCCTCTACCCTACACATTGAGGGTGGTGCTTCAGATGATGCCCAGGGCTTTCTAGACATATGTCACCACATGCTTCGGAACTTGGCTTGGTAGAGTCCAACACAGCGGACTTCATTACATTTCATTTTAAAGGAGTTGTTTGGAGATGGTGGAAGACTTATAAGTTGGCAAGGCCAACTGGTTCATTTTCTCTTACATGGGCCCAATTTACGCATCTATTTCTTGAGAGGTACAACCTACTCAATATGAGGAATTAGTTTAGAGACCAATTCAAGCATCTTTAACAATATCATATGTCACTTACTGATTATGAGGCGAGATTCACTGAGTTGTCTCGCCATGCATATTTCTTGATTCCCATCGAGGCAGAGAAGGTGACGAGGTTTATTGAGGGTTTGACATATGGTATCAGGGTTACTATGGCTTAAGAGTCAGAGATTGGGACTACTTTCCATTTGGTCGTAGAGATAGCTCAGAGGATCAAGCATATTCATATCCATGTGAGAGAGGATATAATGAGGGACAAGATGTATCGTCATTCTAGTAGTTTCGGTGGTACCTCATCTAGAGGTGGAGGTTTGTTCAGTAGAGGCCATCATGGTAGACCAACTCATTTTACACAACATAGATCTTATGGTGCAGTCGCTCAATTATCTTTTACCACACTAGTTCTGTTATCCTTTAGTGCTCTTCCAACAAGCTCATACCGTGCTCTGCTAGTTCAGGGTTCCTCCGCTGGGTATTCAAGTCATTAAGGGCAATATCAGTCTCAACAACCTCATTTAGCTATAAGTTGTTATGAGTGTTAAGAGTTTGGTCATGTGAGGAACTATTGCCCATACCTTCGTATAGATGCAGCTCATCAGAGTTCCCAGTCAGTGGTTCCTGCCACGGTTGCATCACCCCCTGCTCATCCAGCTAGAGAGAAAGGCATTTAGTGAGAGGTCTCCCTAGAAAGGGAGGTCAAATTGGTAGAGATTTGGTCAGTGGCTAACAGGCCCATTGCTATGCTTTTCTAGGTAGACCCGAGGGGTGGCCTCAGACTGTATGATCTCATATATGGTTTCAGTTTGTCATAGAGATGGTTCTATACTCTTTGATCTAAGGTCTACTTATTCGTTTGTGTCATTAAATTTTTCCCCTTATCTGGACATTCCTCATGGTTCTCTTGATATTCTTGTTCATGTGTCTATGCCTGTTGTTGATTCTATTGAGGTGGACTGTGTGTATCAATCTTGTCTGGTTACTTTTGGGGTTTGTGAGACTAAAGTTGATCTTCTGTTGCTTAGTAAGGTTGATTTTGGGGTGATTATGGGTATGGATTGGTTGTCTCCCTACCATTTTATTCTTGATTATCACCCTATGATCGTGATATTGACTATGCCGGGGTTGCCAAGGTTAGAATTGAGGGGTTCTCTTAGTCATACTCGCAGTAGAGTGGTTTCGTTTATAAAAGGCTCAACAGATGGCTTAGAAGCGGTATTTGGCATATCTTGTCTTTTATAGAGATGTTAGTGCCGACAATCCTATTGTTGAATCAGTTCCAGTAATCAGAGAGTTTTCAGATGTGTTTCCTACAAATTTACAGTGCATGCCAATCGATAGGGTTATTGATTTTGGTGTTGATCTGCCGCCAGTCACTCAAGCCATATCTATTACACTGTATTGCACGAACCCTGCTAGGTTGAAGGAATTTAAGGAGCAATTGGATGATTTGTTAGATAAAGGATTTGTCAGGCCGAGTATTTTTGCTTGGGGTGCGCTGGTGTTATTTACGAAGAAAAATAGATGGTTCTATGAGGATGTGTATTGATGTCAAGAACAAGTATCAATTACCTAGTATTGATGATTTGCTTAATCAAATTTAAGGTGCCTAGGTGTTCTCGAAGATTGAATTGAGATCAAGTAATCACCAGTTGAAGATTAGGGCTTCGGACATCCCTAAGACAAATTTGAGGACTTGTTATAGGCACTATGAGTTTTTGGTGACGTCTTTTGGTTTGATTAATGCCCCAAAAGCTTTCAAGCATTTTATAAATAGTGTGCTCTATCCTATTTTGGATTCTTTTGTTTTTGTGTTCATTGATGATATCTTGTTATATTCCCGTAGTACTGAGGAGCACGAGCACCATTTGAGGATGGTGTTTCAGATTCTGAGCGAGTAGAAGATATATGCTAAGTTCTTCAAATGTGGGTTTCGGTTGGACTCAATGGCATTGTTGAACCACATGGAGTCTAGTGATGGGATCAAGGTTGACCAAAAGAAGATTGAGGTAGCTTAGAGTTGGTGTAGACCTTCTACTGCTACAGAGATCAGGAGCTTCTTGGGTTTTGTTGGTTACTATCATCGCTTTGTGAAAGGATTTTCATATATTGTTTCCCCATTAACAAAGTTGGCTCAGAAGGGTGCTCCATTCAAATGGTCTGACGAGTGTGAGGAATGCTTTCAAAAGATCAAGATTGCTTTAATGCAGCTCCAGATTTGGTAGTGCCCTCAAGATCGGGGATGTATACTATCTATTATGATGCTTCACGTGTTGTCCTTGTGTGAATGTTGATGTAATATGGTAGGGTAATTGCCTATGCATCACACTAGTTGAAGCCCCACGTAGAACTATTCAGTACATGATTTAGAGTTGGCAACTATTGTCCACGTGCTTAAATTTTGGAAGCATTACTTATATGGAATATCTTTTGAGGTTTAAAGTGATCATCGGATTCTTCAGTATTTATTCAAGCAAAAAGATTTAAAATTGAGAAAGAGAAAGTGGTTGGAGTTGTTGAAGGATTATGACATTACTATCTTCTATCATTCGAAAAGGCTAATGTGGTAGTAGATTATTTGAGTAAAAAGAGTAGAGTATGAGGAGTTTGGCATTTATTCAAGCTAGGGAGAGGCCTTTGTCTATGGATGTTCACGCTTTGGCTAACTAATTTGTGAGATTAGATATGTCAAAGCCTAATGGAGTTCTTTCTTGGTCTGCTGCACAATCATCCTTGTTTGAGCGCATCAAGGCTCACTAGTATGATGATCCCTATTTGCTTGTCCTTAAGGACACAATGTTATGAGGTGGTGCTAAGGAGATGACTATTGGTAATGATAGTGTATTGCAACTTCAGTATCAGATTTGTTACACCTCATGTTTCATACGTGGAAGTACGCTATAAGTAAATTGATATAAGCTCGGAAATGAGATATTAGATCCCGCATTTTCGTACGTTAAAGTTTCATCGTAAGTTAATCGACGTAAGCTCGAGAATGAGATTATCTTGAGATTATAAGTATTATTCTATTTAAAATAAGTGATAAGTAAAATTGTGAAGGTGAGAGCGTAAGCGAATCGAAGAAAATGAGTTTCGTTGAAGTTTGACATTTCGGAATAAAACACGGTCTAAGCTATAATACCCTGTATTTATGAACTAGTGTCATACAAGGTACTACATGACCATGATAGCAAGGTGTATAATGTGTGTTAAAAGTGAGTAGCATTTTAAGTAATTTGAAAAAAAAATTAATTATGTGGATAATTGAATAATCATCGGTTAGTAGGAGATTAACAAGATAATCAAGAAGATTAGTGGATAATCAATGAATGATGTGTATAAGATTAAGGCTCCCAACGTGGCAGTCCATAAGGTTGGATAAGAAAACCAAGTAATGACTCTTGGTTTAGGAAGATAGGTGGCATTTAAAAGATTTTTTGGTAGCCAAGTCTTACAAAGAGGGACCACACCAACGAGACTTAAATGTCTTTCTAATTCACGAAATTGGATGCTTACAACTACTATGTAACGTGTAAGGCTTCAACAAAGATAAGAATTTGCATTAGCAACGTGAATGGCTTCAATTTTTCAAACAATGACTACTTAATATTATAGCAATTTGGGATTTGCGATTCTAAGGGAGTACGATGCAATCTTTCTCAAGACTATCATAAGGATTTTTCCCTACTTTGATCTGCCGTTATATGTTCTTCACAAAAGACATGTGTTAGAGGGATTGTCAAGAGAATCGATTCGGGTATGTTAAGGCTATACTTTCTTTCCTTTTTGGCACGATCTATACGACACAAATGAAATGAGCAAATGCACAACTTCCATAAATGACTCTATTCATAGAAGTATTATAGGTGCCTATGTTCTTGAATTCCCATGTGTCTTATTATTACATCTTCTGTTCATTGGTCTCAGAAAATACGTAAGTTGAATAAGTTTACTTCATGATATTATTCAAAGGCATAATGGTCTTATGACATCCCGAGAAATTCTATGGACGTACTTATCATGAATTGCATTCATTTACATGTAAGATTGAAACATGAACAGATTGCATTATATACACATATATATATATATGTATATAGGATATGGGAAAAAGGTTACAGCGCTATATACGCTCCACCACCTGATCAGCTGGTATACATTAATGGTCTTGCCCACAGTGGCCAAGATGATATGATGGGATGCCCTCAGAGGCTTGATAATATTATGAACACATATACCTATGCACGACATGACATTCGTATGTATATGCATGATACTATAAGTATTTCATAATTTACAGAGTTATCCAGACTTACAGATTGAGTCATTTACTCCATGTTTCTTCCATGTCTTGTGTATACTTATTTATATTACTTACGTACTCCATACATTATTCGTACTGACGTCCTTTTGTTGGGAAAGTTGCATTCATGCCTGCAGGTATAAACAATTAGTTTGACGAGCCCTCATAGTAGACGAGGTTAGCATTCACCGAAAGATCGGTAAGAATCCACCTCATTTGGAGTACAGTCGAGTCTATAAGTCACTGTGTCAGAATTTTGCTACAGACTTATAGGTAGGCCGGTGCCCTATCTTGTTTGATGTCTAATACTCTTAGAGGCTTTATAGACATAGGTTCATTTTGTACAGTATGTGAGAGGCCTAGACAGCCCATATATATTCGTGTTTTAAGAAAGATGGTTCACTGATATAGTGTTTTCCCACTTATAGTTATACATTATGAGTTGTGGCCGTGTTGGCCCAGTACCAATGATAGTACGATAACAAAGATATGTTACGTTGTTACTTAGTTGAGGGCACCTGGTGCCAGTTGAGACCTTTCTTTTTGAGTCGTGACAAGATTTGTGTTCCTACTGCAGATAGCTTGAGGGAGTTTATTCTTGAGGAGCCTCGTAGTTCATGATATTTTATTTATCCAGGTGCTACGATGATGTATCGTGACTTGAAGCAGCATTATAGATGGTGAAGGATGAAGAAGGACATTGTTAGGCATGTTTTGCGATATTTGAATTGTCAGCAGGTTAAGTATGAGCATAAGAAATTAGGTGGTAGGACCTAAATGAACTTTGAGGAGATTTAGCATTATTTTTTTCATTGTGGACAGACTGACCAAATCTGTGCATTTCATTCCGGTCATGACTTCTTATACTTCAAAGAAGTTGGCTCAGATCTACACCAGAGAGATTGTCTGGTTACATGGTGTGCCTTTTTCTATAATATCTGATTGGGGCACTCAGTTTATATCGCATTTTTTGAGAGTTTTTAAGCGTGAGTTGGGCATGCAAGTGGAGTCGAGTTCTGTATTTCACTCTCAGACAGATGGGCAGTTCGCGCGGACCATTCAGATCTTGGAAGGATATGTTAAGAGCATGTGTTATTGATTTCAAAGTCCAATGAGATCAGTTTCAACTATTAGTGGAGTTTGCCTACAATACAACTACCAGCTTTATATCTAGATGGCTCCATACGAGGCATTATATGGGACACGATTTTGTTCTCTGATTGGTTGGTTTTTGAGTCTGGTGAGGCTAGGTTATTATACATAGATTTAGTTCATGATGCTTTTGAGAAGGTGAAGTTGATTCAAGCGCGGCTTTGTACAACAAAGTCCAAGCAGAAATGTTATGCTAATAGGAAGGATTGTGATGTGGCTCTTATGGAGGGTGAAAAGGTTCTTCTTAAAGTTTCTCCTTTCAAGGACATGATGAGATTTTGGAAGAATGGAAAGCTTAGTATATGTGCATTGTTCCTTTTGAGATTCTTGAGAGAGTTGATGAGGTGACTTACAGATTTGCGAGATTTGCGTTGCCACCCTACTTGTTGGGGGTTTATCTGGTGTTTCATATTTTCATACTTCGTAAGTATTATGAAGAGAACTCACATTTGGTAGATTTTAATTAAATGCATTTGGATGAGAATTATGATTATGAAGAAGAGTCGGCGGCCATTATGGATAGGTAGGTTCGGAAGCAAAGGTCAAAGGATCTTCCATTAGTAATGTTTAGTGGAGAGGTCAAACGATCGAGGAGGAAACTTAGGAGACCGAGCATGAAATGCTCATAAGATATGCTCATCTTTTTGGTATTCCAAGCATGATTTTAAACCCTTTTGAGGATGAACATTTATTTTAGAGAGGGAGAATGTAACGATCTGACTAGTCATTTTATATATTTGAGCCCAATTCCTCTATTTGATGTTTTTTACTATTTTTTTGTTGTTTTGTGACTTTGTTGGATAGGTTTATTTAGTTGATTGAAACTTCGGTGTCAAGTTTTGTTGGAATCCGGAATGTTAGGCATGATTTGAATGTGTTTGTCTAAGTTAGAAAATTTTGAAGTTAATAGATGGATTTTTGATTGTCGATTCTTGGATTAGAAGTTAATTGCGGTGTTCTGAGCATTTGCATAAGTTTGGCTTAGCTATATGAACTTGCTAGTATGATTGGACGGGGTCCTAGGAGCTCTGGTGTGTTTTGGGCTAGTTTTGGATCATTTTCCTTTTATTTGCAGCTGGTAGTTTTCTATTGAGAAGCAATGCTTCGCGATCACGGAGTTGATTCTCCTGATAGTGGATAAGGGCGGCTACGCAGGAGCATCGCGATCACATGGGTGCGGTCTCGTTCATGTTAATATGGAGTCAGGAGGGAATGTTGCCTTTGTGTTCACGTGGGTTCTTCCACACTCGCGTTGAGGCAGAGCCTGGTAGGGGGAATGTTGATCTTCGCGTTCGTGATGAGGAGATCGCCTTCACGAAGGAGTCCCTGATTGGTTTTTGTGATTGCAGGGTTCGGACAGGATCATGTAGAGTGTTTTTGGGGTGCATCTTATTTGTGCTTTGCGATCGCAGCCCAATCTTGGGTTGCGATCGAGAAGGATATTCCTGGGCAGACCATTTAAGAGATTTATTTCGGGATTTTATCTATTCTCTCATATTTTTAAATCTAGACTTCAAGAGATAGTGATTTTGAAGAACAATTTCACTACTATATTGGCGGTTTGAAAGTTTTACTTAGATTTGCCTTTATATCTTGATTCCCTATAGATTTATACACTTAAAACCTAGAATTTTAAAGTGAAGTTTGAGATTTTGTCTACAACTTAAGAGTATTTTGAGAGTTTGAGGGTGATTTGGACTCGATTGTTTAAACTAATCACATAACTTGCAAGATTATGTGGGCCGGAGTTGACTTTTGCTGACTCTTGTCTATTCTTATAAGAAAAAAATTTCTCCTTAGGTGATCTATTTACTGCTTGTTGCTAGATTTAGGGGCCACGTATATGCGAGGTGACGAGCGTATATGCGTAGATATATTTTGATCATATCCGGCATTGTTGACTTGAATTGTGCTTTGTTTGGAATGTGTGAAATTAATATCTATGTTTTAATTGATTGTATGACTACGTGATAATTCATATATATGATTGAGGAGCATGCTTATGGTTATGGCTAATTGATTTGTGCATAAAGTATTAGTTTGTCATGTTGAGCTTTATTATTAATTTGTAGTTCTACTCAACAAATATGAATCGACTAGTATACTCAACTATATCTGAAATTAAGCATAAAGATACAAGTATTCAGATCAAATTTAAACAGGAAAATTCATTCAATATAGGGTGTGATTACATACCTAATAGTGATCCAAGAATGGCAACAAATGGACCACGTAAAGGTAAATAAATAGAAATGATTTGGAGCTTAACCAATAACAACCAGACAACAACAACAACTCAGAATATCAACCAGAAAATCTGCCAAAATCAATCAGTTTTACCCAGAAAACCACAGCTAAAGAAACCTGTTTTTCCAGAAAAACCACAAATAAAAGAAATCAGTTTTAGAGTGTTTTTGTGTCCATCTTGTTATTTTCAGAATCAGTATGTGTTTTCAGAGCAGTATATTTGTGAGAGTGTGTGTAATTTTTTCAGAATGATAGTGTCTATATATAGGCTGCCTAGGGTGGGTATTTTCAAGGAATATTCCTTATCCTAATTCTGAAAATAGTACTATCCTTCCTAACAGCCATATTACAGATGTCCTCCTTATCCTATCTATCATCATATTTTAAAGCCATTTTTGGACAGCTGGTACTTCTAGAACTTTCCTCTTCCTAGATATTTTATTTTTTAAAGTTCTGAAGCTCCCTTAAGTTTCCTTTTAGCTCAATTAGGTCCCTATAAGTTTCTACTGATTTGCAGATCATGGTAAACACAAATGGGCATGCCAATGTAAATCAAACAAAAAAAACATGACAATGGTTTAACTTTAAACATTTGGACACTTAAGAACCTAAAATAAGCTAATTTCATGATGAACCTCTGATTTAAACAACCAAAAACCTAATTCTACTCAAACTGCAACCAAATGTTATACCAATCAAATTGAATATAAGAGATGAACAGTGAAGCATGAACTAGTATGAAGCATTCAAATCAAACTGATAACATCAATACAAAATAACCTAAATAACCTAAAGCATGCAACTAAACACCAAAACAAAAAGGAACAAGAAGAACAACAGTAGGAAAAGAAAACAATATAAGGAATCTATCCTAAAATTTTCATTAATTAATGTTTAATTAACCAAAACAACAAAAAAACAAAACAAAAAAACAGAGATGAATACAAACCCTAATCAACACATTTTTTTATTTTCTTTTGTTTTCAACGGGTTTGGACTAAAAACAAAAATAAAATGAGAACAAGAAAATAAGGAGAAGGTAATACCTAACAAGGTACAGGAAGAAAGGAACGAACTTCGTGCTTGGCCTCGATACAACTTAAAATCGATCCCAAATGGTTGTTCTTGTTAAGAACAACTGTTTGGAGGTGAATCTCAAAACTAATCAGAGCAGGAAGAAGTGATGAAGAATGGACCTTCATGAACCAGCATTTCTAGAGATTATGGAGTTGTAGCGGATTTTGATAGGAAATTTGTGGCGAGGAGGAGAAGGGGGTTGTAGTGTGTGAGTTTGGGGTCGTTTGGGTAATTTAGGGTTTCCAGGTTCGATTTTTAGATCTAAAATTTGTGGAATTGGGTGGTGATTTTGGGGAAGTCGACGGTGGGATGGTGTATAGGGGAGGCTAAGGATCATCTGGTATAGGTTTAAGGTGGTTTGAAGATAGAGATGAGAGATGGGGGGAAGTGAGGTTCGTTTCTAGGGTTTGGGGGTCCAATTCGGACAGTTTTATGTAAAAAAAAAGGGAGATCAGTTCCCAGCCGTTTGATCTAAGATGATCAACAACTGGGATCAAAAGGGGATAACACGGGGTCGTTTTTAAAGCTGGGGCAGTGGACTGGGTTCGGAGGGTTTTGGGCTTGGGTTTGGACCGATTTTGGGCATAAAATTAGCCCAATTTCAAATTAGTCCCTTTTTCTTTTCCAATTTCTTTTTCTTTTTTCTTTAATTAAAAATCCTAAATTAAATTCCTATATTAATCTAAATTATAAAATTAAACTAATTATCTAATCATAATATTTATAATAATTAGCTAATACTAAATTAAAAAAGAAAAAGACTAATCTAAAATTAAAAGCTAAAAAATATAAAAATGGGCCAAATTTGTGATTTTTATTTTAATAATGTAATTAATTAACTAATTAATCCTAAAATTATAAAAAAATATAAAAAAATCTAAATGCAATGCATGGTGTTTTTGACATTTTTGGGCATTTTCATGATTTTAAATAAAAATTAATCGTGCATAAAAATATAAACAATTAATAAAATCCTATCAAATGGCAAATAATTGGGAAAAAATATGTTTCTCTGATTTTATAGGAGTATTTTGAGGGCAAAAATCATATGCTCACAAGATCGAGGCGAATTCCGACAAGAAACATGCCGAAAGCAAGCACCGAAAATGGAGAAATGAGGTGTGAGATGGATGAACTGTGCGAACAAGTACGCATGCAGGGGGCGCATGCAGGGGAAATCAGAAAAATGTAAGTAGCTATATCAACCAAAAGCGGAGCTCTGAAGGCTCAAACAACTGCTGACACGACAAAAAATGGAGAAAATCATCCACAAGATAATTACCCAATTACACTGGTAGATATTAAAGATTCAACTTTCCTAGATTTAGTTGTGATAATATTTATGGGTGGTTATTCAAGGTGGAACAATTCTTTGATTATGAGGTAATTGTAGAGCAAAATAATGTCCAAACAGCTTCCATTAATATGGAAGGTAAGGCCTTACAGCGGCACAAGATGTCTATGAAATGAAGGATGGGAAGATTTCCAAATTGAGAAGATTGTCTGAGGGATGTGTACCTTGAATTTGGGGACATTAAACACACAGATCCTATGGAAGAGTTGGTAGCTTGTAAGCAATTTGGGGGTGACAATAGTTTCTTGATAAGTTTGATGAATTGTTGCATCAAGTGGAGTCATCAGAGGAACACTCTATTAGCATTTTCTTGGCTAATCTAAACCTAGAAATTGAAGTTCAGGTGAGGATGTTGGGACCGCGAACCTTGATGAAGGCTTATAGCCAAGCTTGGCTAGTAGAACAATCCTTGAAGTTACAACATGGTCATACTCAGGCATTGGTGAGGAGTTCAAGAGCATTACTTCCTACCCCTATTAGCTCTTGGAAACTATCAAGGGTCTAGTTCCTATCAAGGCGGAGGAAGTATTAATAATTCTGGGAGTGGGAGGAGCACCAGGTTTCATAACAAGTCTGTTATCCCTGGGGCTATGAGGTTATCCCTTGTAAAAATAGGTGAAAAGGGGTCAAAGGTCTTATGTTATTGGCACGATAAAAAAATCCTAATCATAAATGTAACAGGAGGAAATAATTGTTCATATTAGAATTATATGAAGAAGAAGGAGTTAAAGAAGAGGAGTTGGAAGGTAGAGGAGTGGATCTTAAGAATTTTGAAGAATCAGCCTTGCAACCTCAGGTGTCAGTACATGCACTTGATGTTACAAGTGATTATAGAACTATGAGAGTAAAAGAATCAGTGAAAGGGAAAATTATGCATGTTCTAATCGACTATAGTTCTACCCATAATTTCATGTACTTGGCAGTTGCTAAGAGATTAGGGTGCAAGTTACAGTCTATTCCTTCATTTGCAGTATCTGTAGAAGAGGGAAGCAAAGTGCATAGCTCTGTCATAACTTGTGGAGTTACTTGGAATATGTAGGATATGGCATTTAAAGTTGATATGTTGGTGATAACATTAGGGGCTACTTATGTATTCCTGGGGAAAAAGTGGTTAATCACCTTAGGATACATGAGGTGGAACTTCAAACAACTTAAAATGGAGTTCCAAATGGGTGAAAGGAAGGTATCATTGAGGGGTAGCAAACTTGGATCCTTCAAATTATTAAAAAAAGTCAAAATCCAAAAAGTAATAAGTAAAACCAGTCAAACCTTACAATAGACTTATATTCCTGGAGATTTGCAGAAGATTTTGGACCAATATGCACTACTTTTTGAAGTACCTACCAATCTTCCACCCCACATGAGTTATGACCACCAAATCATATTGAAGGAGGGCACTTAACCTATCAATATGAGGCCATACAGATACCCTGCTAGTCAAAAAGATGAGATTCAGAGGATAATTTGAGAAATGTTATAGTTTGGAGTCATTAGAACAAATGTAAGTCTATTCTCTTCTCATATTATTATGGTTAAGAAAAAGATGGTTCTTGGAGACTTCGTATTGACTAAAGAACACTAAATGATTGCATTGTGAAGAATAAATTCCATATCCCTATGATAGAGGAGATGTTGGATGAGTTAGGGGGATCTTCTCAAAACTGGATTTGAGATCACGTTATCATCAAATTAGAATGGCTGAAAGTGATATTGAGACGAAAACTTTTAGGTATCACAATGGTCATTACGAATTTCTAGTGATGCCTTTTGGACTAACACCTGACCCATCCATCTTCCAAAGTTTGATGAATACTATCTTCCAGCTTTATTTGAGGATGTTTATGCTAGTTTTTTATGATATCCTCATTCACATCCCCTCCTGTCCGGAACATTTAGTGCATTTACAATATGCTTTTGAAGTATTACATGAGAACATATTATTTGTTAAAAGGAGTTAGTATTCATTAGGGAAAATGGAGGTTGATTACTAGGGTCATATCATTACTCAATCATGGGTGACTGCAGATCCTGACAAGGTTGATGTGATGTTGGATTGGCCTATTCCAAGATCATTAAAAGAATTAAGAGGGTTCTTGGGTCAGACCGGATACTACAGGAGATTTTTGAAGGGATATATGATCATTACTAGACCATTGACTGAGTTGTTGAAGAAGGAAAAGTTTGGATGGTTTGATGCAGCAACCAAAGCATTTGAATATGTGAAACAAGGTTTGAGGTCCACACTATCCTGACATTACCAAACTATTCCTTGGAATTTATTAATGAAACTTATGCATATAGAGTGAGTATTAGAGTTGTATTGGTTTAAGCTGACTATCCACTAGCTTACACGAGTAAGGCTTTAAGTGCTAAACACCAACAATTGTTAGTGTATGAGAAGGAAATGATGGCTGTTGTGGCTGCAAGTACTAAGTGAAGACTCAATTTGATAGATAGGAATTTCACTATCAAAACCAACCATCATAGCCTTAAATATCTACTTGAGCAGAGGATTTATACTCCTAGTCAACAGAAGTGGTTAGCCATATTAATAGGGTATGATTACTCCATTGTTTACAAGAATGGGAAGAAAAACTTGGTGGCTGATGCATTATCTAGGTGCCATACAACTGATATCCAGTTTCACACTATTTCCACTGTCACTTCCATCTTCCTCTTAAAAGTACAGAAGTCTTACATTAGATATCCTCAAAGTGTGGCAAGACATCATCTTGGATTTTATTGAAGGAATTCCCAAATCCCACAACAAGTTTGTGATTCTGATAGTTGTTGATCGATTGAGAAAGTATGCTCACTTCATTGGACTGGTGCACCCCTACACTGCCTCCACAGTGGCTCACGTTTACTTGGATAACATTTACAAACTCCATGTTCTACCACAAACAATAGTGAGTGGCAAAGATGTTATCTTCCTTTGCAAATCTTGCAAGCTTTGTTTGATGTTCAAGGAGTTCAATTACACTAATCTATTTCCTATCACTCTCAATATGATGGGCAAACAGAGATTATCAATAAATATCTTGAAGGCTACTTTAGGTGCATGTGTAATGATAGGACCAAAGAGTGGGCAACTTGGATGCCACTTGTTGAGTGGTAGTATAACACTAATTAACTCCCATCAAGATGACCCAATTTGAGGATTTGTATGGCACAAAACCACCACTGCATTTTTCCTACATAGCTCACAGCTCCATGGTAGAACATGTGGATAGGAGTTAACAGGCTAGAGAGGCCATTATAAGGCTACTGAAACATCATCTCCAGTTGGCTTAATGTCGATTGAAAGCATGAGATGACAAGAAAAGGAACCCCAGAAGCTTTGAAGAATGAGACATGATCTTTGTGAAGTTGCAACCTTATAAACAGATGTCCATGAAGGGAAACTCCTATCACAAATTGAATCCCAAGTACTTTGGACCTTTTAGAATTATGAAGAAGGTTGGACATGTTGCATATCAATTGGATCCCCCTCATAATGCCAAAATTTATCACACCTTCCATGTCTCTCAATTGAAGAAGCATATGGGTAATACTCCTGCTGTTCCAGATTTGCGAGTCACTTTATCAACTTGTGGCTACATTGTGCTTGAATCTGAAGCTATCTTAGAGAAAACGGTCATTTCTAAGCATGGGCAACTAGTCACTCAAGTTCTTCTGAAGTAGTTAAACTGCTCCGCAGAATATAGTACTTGGCTAGACCTTCATGTGCTTCAGCAGCAATTTCCTCAGTTTAGTCCTTGAGGACAAGGACTCTTTAGCGGGGGATAACTTGTTATAGACAAATTATAGAAGACATATTTTAGTGGCTTCTTATACATTTGTATGGTTCAAACTAGGGGCACTTTAGTCCTTTCCAACAAAGTCGTTAGAGAACCGATAAGGTGGTTAGGGAGTTAGTTATAATTAGAGGAGTTAAATACTGTATAACAAATTGTGAGTAGGGATCGCATTTGTAAGGATTATTTTTATCAATAATACCAATCTTTACATTTTGTTAAACTCTAATTCTTAAGCATTAGTGCATATTTGTTCAGGAATTATTCTCCATCTTCGATTCCTTAGGACTGCATAGTTGGAGTTCTTCATTGAGCTCACTTCATCATATCCTAACTGTCGATTTATAAAGACTTGAATATGTGTTAAATAAATTCTACTGACACTTTTTGGAAGCTTCTCGTAGATGTACGTGTAAATAATTTAGATATGTATATATTTTATTTTTTCTTTAAACAGTTGGTTAAATGATTACTCCTATTTAGCTATTAAGAATGGGACAAGTGTATGTGAAATAATGCATAATTACAGTCAAAGCTCTCTACTAACATCGTTGCTGTCAGTATTTTTTTTTAATAATAAATGGTTGTTATACCCTGTAACAACATTTGATATATAAATATTTTTGACTGTTATAGACAAAAATTATTCAAATAAAATATGTATATTTCACAAATTAAGTATTAAAAAGTTAATATATTATTAATAAATCTATAATTAAATGTACAAAATGTAAACTTTAGCACACATTTAAAAAAAATTAAATTCTTTCAACATTGATGAAAGAACATTGTAATTGTAGCTTCTTTTATAGATTTTATACTCTTACTAGCGATAAAACGCTTGATTGGTGCAGATTTGTGACCAAACTCTCAGCAAAAGAGTATCAGATAGCTTTCTATTGAAGGCAATCTAAGAGCTTAACATTTGATCTTCTATCTAAGTTTTTTGGTATTTGTCCAAGGAAAAAGATATCATGTGCAGATCTGTAAATCTTATTTATTGTGCAAGATGGAAACTTTAATCAATGATAAAGATTTTGTGCAAATATTTAGAATTAGTATTAGCAATCTTAGAGATTATACATAGTTGTTATAGAGGGGTAAATTTAAAAGAAGCGCTCTGCAATAAATATGAATATTGTTGTTATAGATAAAAAATTGTTATAGAGAAGTGAAATATAACATAAAAAATCAGTTCCGAGGAAAATTCGGTATTTTAATTGAATGACTGTTATATAAGGATGATATTGTAGAGAGGTCTGACTATATTTCATTCATTTTATACTTGTACAAAACTCATAACAGAATATAAGAAAATTTCTTAGCAACACAGTTTGTTCAATTATCTTCAAGTCCAATATGATAACAGAGTTTTAGGCCCTATCCTTTCATCTATTTTCTTATCTCTTTTGTTTACTCTCTTCATTGTGACGATCTTAACCTCTAATGGGTGATACTTCATTATCTGAATCTGAATCTAGCATTCTTTAGGGCATAACAATTGTTGCCTCTAGAGTTGCCATGTCCATTGCTGATTCTACTTATCCTTTTTATCTCCACCGGTAAACTCTATCTTCGATGAAAAGGGTATGGATATTGTCATAGGGGCATTCTCCTTGCCTTGCCTACTAAGAACAACGATGGTTTCATAGATGGAACCATTCTTCAACCTAATATCTCAGCTGAATTCCTTCAAGTTTTGGACTCATTGCAACGATATGATAATATCTTGGCTGTCGAACATGCTCTCAAAGGAGATAATGCATAGCGTATTCTTTACCCCAAAACAACGAAGAAACTATGAAATAAACTTGAGGAAAAATTTGGACATAGTAATTAATGGTCCTCAACTCTATCACCCACCGAAGGAAATCGGTGAAACAATTCCGAAAAACTTGGATATTGCTAGTTATTATACAAAGATTAAAAGACTTTTGGATGAACTTGACAGTTTAGATACTGTCAACATTGCTCTAGTGATTATTCTTGTGGAGGAAAAGCCAAGACATACAAGTCTCTCACCATTGTCCACCATTAACCATGCCTACTCCTTGCTCATCAAAGATGAAAAGCATACGAAGATTCAGATCTCTCACCATCCTGGAGAGTGGGTATTCTTGGTCGCAAAATTGGAATATGCAAGACAAAGTATTAGCACAGATAAGGAAGAGTATCCAGAAGGAAAGTAAACAATTCAGATATATATGCTTTTATTGTAATAAGCAAAATCATACTGTTTATTCTTGCTACAGACTCATTTGATTTCCCTCTAATTTCAAGTTTACAAAATTTAAGAGGTACAAGCTTGGTGTTAAGAGAGATGCAGTTTCATAGAATGAGATAGATAGTATATTATTTAATCTTCACATTGTACATTTTACTTTGATTCGAGGGATGATAGAATGTAAATTTGTTAATTTGTTTAAACGTTGCTTCAGAAAAAATGTAAGGGCATTATGCATACATCCCAACACTTGTATATATATTTATACATGTAATACAAAGTACTGACTAATAGGATGACTAATAGGATGCCTGAAAGGTGGAGGTGGAGTTCAATGGTTCCGTTGTATAAGAACAAAGGCGATATCCAGAGCTGTAACAACTATAGGGGTATCAAATTATTGAGTCATACCATGAAATTCTGGGAGAGAGTAATAGAAATGAGAGTGCGAAGGACGGTGTCTATTTCAGACAACCAGTTCAGGTTCATGCCAGGGCGATCTACCGCAGAAGCTATCAACCTAATTAGGAGGATGGTGGAACAATACAGGGTTAAGAAAAAGTATCTCCACATGGTGTTTATCGATTTAGAGAAAGCGTACGAGAGGGTACCTAGGGAGGTCTTATGGAGATGCTTAGAGGTTAAAGGGGTCCCGGTTGCCTACATTAGGATGATTAAAGACATGTATGATGGAGCTAAGACTTGGGTTAGGACAGTAGGAGGCGATTTCGAGCATTTTCCGGTTGTTACGGGGTTGCACCAAGGGTCTGCGTTCAGCCCTTTCCTATTTGCCCCAGTAATGGATGCCACAACGCATAATATTCAAGGGGAGGTACCATGGTACATGCTATTTGTTGATGACATAGTCCTAATCGACAAGACACGACGCGACGTCAACGAGAGGCTAGAGGTTTGGAGACAGGCCCTTGAGTCTAAAGGTTTCAGATTGAGCAGGACGAAGGAATACCTCGAGTGCAAATTTAGGGCCGAGCCGACGGACGCGGGAGTGGAAGTGAGGCTTGACTCTCAAGTCATTCCTAAGAGGAGTAGTTTCAAGTACCTTGGGTCTGTTATTCAGGGGATCGGGGAGATCAACGAGGATGTCACACACCGTATAGAGGTGGGGTAGATGAAGTGGAGGTTAGCGAGTCCTGTGTGACAAGAAAGTACCACCGTTACTAAAAGTGAGCAGTGGTTAGACCCGCCATGTTGTATGGGACCGAGTGTTGGCCGGTTAAAAACTCACATATCCAAAAGATGCAAGTAGCAGAGATGAGGATGTTGAGGTGGATGTGCGGGCATACAAGGATGGATAAGATTAGGAATGAAGCTATTCGAGAGAGAGTGGGCGTGGCCCCCATGGAGGACAAGATGCGGGAAGCAAGACTTAGATGGTTCGGACACATTCAGAGGAGGAGCACTGATGCACCGGTGAGAAGGAGTGAGCGATTGGCGATGGTGGGCACGAGGAGAGGTAGAGGGAGACCTAAGAAGTATTGAGGAGAGGTGATCAGGCAGGACATGACGCCACTTAGGATTACTGAGGACATGGCCCTTGACAGGGAATTGTGGAGGTCGAGCATTAAGGTTATAGGTTAGGGGGAAGTTGTGAATATTTCTACAGCGCACTAGAGTGAGACTAGCGAGTTAGGAGTTAGGCTTAGGATGCTACTGATCAGCTACTGATGCAGGGCTTTATATGCTGGATATTAGTATACCTTCCATCTTTCTTATTTTTTTTATATTGTTATTATTTTGTTATTTTAGGTTATTTTATGTTATTTTATTATGAGTCTATCGATAGTACTAATAGATCGTCACTTGTTGCTTTTTTGAGCCGAGGGTCTCCTGGAAACAGCCTCTCTGCCCCTCGGGGTATGGGTAAGGTCTGCGTATATATTACCCTCCCCAGACCCCACTTGTAAAATTATAGTGGGTTGTTGTTGTTATTGTTGTAATACAAAGTACTAGAAATATAATTATTCGTGAATCGTTACACCCATGTAAGCATGGGATTAATCATCTCTACCATTTTCCTAATAGCGCTAAATATATAAAACCTTTTAAAGTATTAAAATAGATTTACAACTATATACCACATGGTGGCTGACTGCAGGGAATCCCTCCTCATGCAATATCTTTTTTTCTTCTTCCTTTTTGGTGGTTTTTAGCTACTGACAGTATCTAGCTAGAAGATGAATTCCCCAATGTAAAATACTTCAGCAAGAGTAGAACTCGACAAGTTCATCCAAGGACTCTGGCTGGTGAGGATCTGCATTTTCAAGCATCCAAAGCAAGTGTTCGAAGAGAACAACTTCACAAGCAACAGCGATTGAATCTTCTGAATCACCTGACCTTTCAACAAGTTCCCTGAAGAGTGGATGGTAGACGACCTCAGAGCTGACGAAGTAACGACGACGTGATTTACCAACATAGACAGTGTGCTGGTCCTTAATGGAGCATTGACTATCATAGGAATATGAATCTTCTTCAGATGAAGAATTGTTGGTTGCCAGTACAAGGCTCTCGTTGATACGGCCTACCTTGAAAGATTTCATTTTCTTCAAAACTGATTTGAGCTTTGTGAGCTTATTGCCTCCCTTAGCCATGGGATTTGAGGGATTTTTGTTACAAGACTAAGTGACAGAAAAGGGGTTGGGTGTTTGAAAGAAAGAGATAGGAAGGTTCGTATATAAAGGGGAGGGGAAGAGTTAATAATGATATATTAGCTGATGGGCAGCCGTTACAATTGAATAGAAAATAAACATTTGGCGGGCCCCGCGAAAGTGTTTGCAAGAAGGCAAAACTAGCTGCGGCTTTGGACCCTATTTGAGTGAAATTTTGTTCTCCTATTTAACTTTCCTGCAATTTGCACTTCATGATTAGGATTGGAATTCTTATCGTTGGTTTCTCGCGCGGTATTTAATACTCATCCTAAAATTTCGATTAATCCGAATTTGAATCCTATTGTACCCATTAAAAACAGAAGCATTCTCTATCAAGATTTTTCTGTTTTCAAAATTCGAACACAAGACTTCTGACACCACATCCTTGGTGGTAGGATCGGAGAGGTGTGAGCCTGTGAAGAAATAATTGTAAATTATCTACCTAGCTACATCCAAATACACTTACCACTTGTTTGGATTGCTGCTACACGTAGTTTCATAATGTGCCATATTGTATTATATTATATTGTTTGATAAACATAACGTTCAGATAGATTGTATCGTTTGCCGTCGTTTCGTGATGTCACGCACTAACAATATAAAGAATAAACTTGCAATATTGTTAAGAAAAATAGGATACAGAGTAGAATTATTATATAAAAAAGGATAAATAATAAAATGTAATTATCTAATAATAAGGAAGGGCAAGATGAGAGAAAAAAAGGGGTAAATGACGCAACCACACCAAATCCGTTGTTTTATAATGTAACACTTTTCATTGTTAAGTAGCGATAATTTAACAGTACGATACAATAAAATTTAAATAACAATAAAAAAATATTTTCAGAATTGATCAATGGAACAGTAATTCGAAGCTTTACTGAGCTTCGATGGTGAGCCTCAATGGTGAGAGAATTGTGACCTTCACGCCATGAAAGGCCACAGTAAGAGAAGGGAAGGAGAAGAGTGAACTTTCCAGAATTTCTCAAATTGAATTCAAGAGAAATGTGAGTGGAACCTCCGCTATATACAATAGAACAACTAAAAGCTAATTAACTAACTAACTACTAAGCTGAATGGTACATCTGTCAACTCTAACTAACTAATGACTCCACTAACTCCTAACTAGGTGATCAATATACATCAATATACATAATTAATCTTAACACCCCCATCAAGTTGGAGGTGTAGTGAACATAACCAACATGCCCAATGTAGCATTAGGTTTGATCCCACTCAAGGCTTTAGTTAAGATATCTGCGAGTTGGTTATCTATTCTGATATGATGGAGAGAAATTGAGCCTGCTTGTAGTTGATCACGCACGAAGTGAAGTCTACCTCTATGTGCTTGGTCTTCTCGTGGAATACTGGGTTCTTTACAATGTGCAAAGCAGATTGGCTATCACAGAAGACTGAAATGGGCAAAGAAAATGGAATAGTCTGTTCTTCAAACAATCTGTTGAGCCATACCAGTTCTCCCACAACTTTCCTCAAAGCACTGTATATTGCTTTTGTAGAAGAGGTGATATAGTCTCTTGTTTCTTAGATTTCCAACTAATAGGATTGTTACCTAGTGGAACTAGATAGTCTATGATAGACCTCCTAGAATCAGGTCAGGTTGCCCAATCAGAGTCACAATATGCCTTAACTGAGTGATCCCCGTCCTTTGACATGAAAATTCCCAAGGTAGGATCACTCTTTAGATACCTTAGCAAATGAAGTGCTGCTTTTAGGTGAGGTTCCTTGGGCTCCTGCATGAACTGGATTGTGTTGAATACTGTACACTATATCCAATCTGGTATTGGTTAAAAAGTTTAACTTGCCTACTAATTTTCTGTAGTAAGTGAGATCTTGCAATATTGCCCCTTCCTTAGCTTTCAGCTTTATAGTGGGATCTAAAGGTGAAGAGCAAGCCTTGAGTTCCAGACAATTGTACTCTTTCAGTAAATCTAACACAAAATTTCTTTGTGATATAATGACCCCATCATCCTTATGCATAATCTCCAATCCCGGGAAATAATGAAGCTTTCTTAAGTTCCTGATCTTGAACTGTTCATATAGGAATGCTTTGGGCTGTGCAATCTCTTGCTGATCAATTCCAATTAATAACCCATAATCCACCTACACTACAACATATACTGATGAATCTCCATTCCTTTTGTAGAAAAGTGAGTAGATACATGGAATGTGTGTAGCCCCTTGAGCACAGTGTCTCAGTCAATTTTGCATATCATTGTCTACTTGCTTGTTTAAGACCATAGAGAGTTTTGTTCAGCTTGCAAAAACTAATTTTTCTACAACTAATCCAGGTGGTACTTGTATATAGACCTCTTCATTGAGGTCCCCATGGAGGAAAGCATTATTAACATATAATTGTAAGATGGACCATCCCTTCTTAGCTGTTGTAGCTATTAAGGCCCTAATTGTTTTCATCTTTACAACTAGTGAGAAGGTTTCTATATAATCTATTTCTGTCTGCTAAGAATAGACTTTGACAACCAATTTGGCTTTGAACCTCTCAATTTTAGCATCTGCTTTGTGCTTCACCTTGTTCACCCATTTACAACTAATTGCTTGTTTTCCAGGTGGCAGCATTACTAAATCCCAAATGTGGTTGGAGTATAATGTGTCAAACTTCTATTTTATAGCAACTTGCCATGCAGGATCAATGGTTGCATCCTCATATGATGATGGATCCGTGTCATGACAAACATTTCTCACAAGAGTTTGACTATCAGGAGTTAATAGATTAGAGGCTATATGGTGATTCACAAAAAACAAAGCATTTAACGAGGCATGATTTATTTTAAGTTGAGGTAGGGAATGAACATAGTCCTGTAGGTAGATAGGAAGTTTGTGTGTTCTTTGTGATTGCCTTGTTGATTGAGCTTGTTCTTCATGAGTCTGTTCAGTGTGGTGTTGTGATGATACATTAGGTGGTGAAGAGATAGGTGTTCCCAGAAGGTGATGGACTAGCTACATGTATAGGTGACATAGATCAGATGTGTTGTATGCACTCCCTTGATCACTTATGTTTTCAGGAGTCTGTGTGACATTTGTATTGTCAGAAGGTTGTTCACTTAGAGATTCAATGAAGGGAATTGGATAGTGGGCAGATGATTTAGAACATTTGTTCATATTAACTCCAAAAGGAAAAATGGATTCATTAAACACTACATCTCTGGTGATATGAATTTTCCTAGTGGCTAAACTTAGAACCTTGTACTCCTTTGTGCTGAAAGGATACCCAACAAATACATGAGGTATTCTTCTGGTATTGAATTGATCCCTCTGTGGTATTAGTACAGTAGGGTAACATAGGCAACCAAAACTCTTTAGGTAGAGTACACTGGCTTTCTTCTGAATAGTAGTTCATATGGGGTGTGATAATTGATAGAACTGGAGGGTAGTATGTTTATTATATAATTGGCACAAAGGATACACTCACCCTAATATCTTAGAGGTAGATTGGATTGAAAGAGAAGGGCTTTAGCTGTTTTAAGAAGGTATTTGTGCTTTCTCACTATCACACCATTCTGTTGTGGTGTATAGGAACAGGTTCTTTGATGGATGATTCCTTTAGATTGAGACAACATAGTTGCTTCTTTACTGGTGAATTCTAGTTCATTATCTGATCTTATGGACTTGACAGTTACACCAAACTGGTTCTCCACTAGGTTCATGAAATTCTTAAGTATCTCAAGGGCATCACTTTTGTTGGATAAGAGGTGAGTCCAGGTGTACTAGCTATAATCATCCACTATGGTTATAAAGTAGTTATGTCTATCATATGTAAGAACATGATATGGACCCCACATATCAACATGTAAAAGTTCAAAATTCTATCGTTTGTGCTGGTTTTCTAAGGAAATGTTAGTCTTTCTTGTCTGGCCACTGGGCAAATGGTACAGTTGGAGGGTTGCTTTGGGGAAAAGTCGGTAGGTATAGAGGTAATGTTCTTCATTTTGTCAAAGGGGACATGTCCTAGTCTATTATTCCACAACATATTTACATTATTTTCATCACAAAAATGAGATAATATGCTAGGGAATTCAGAAAATGGACTTGTAAAAGAAGCTTGTTTCTCAATAGTCGCACATGAATTATATACAATTGGAGAAGATACATACTTATTGCTATGAAATTGTATATTTACAGTAGAATGAGAGGGGCAGTGTGTGTTACAAGGGCAACAAGTAGAAATGGTAGGCTGTGTATGAGTGTCCTTTACAGTAGGGCTTGTATTGTTCTTCCTCAAACAGCTTGGACACAAGATGTACAACCCATCTTTCACTCTACCAATAACCAAAGGCCTCTTCATTGAAGGGGCATGTAGTATGCACCATTGTCTGACAAAAGCAACAAGACAATTGAGGTGAAAGGCCAAAGAATGAACTGAGATCAAATTGTATCTAAAAGTAGGAACAAACATCACTTTATCTAGAGCGATCTTACAAGTGAGAGTCATACTACCAATTTCTGTCAACTTTACCTTTTAGCCATTTGGAAGTATAACTAACAAGGGGATATGGCAAGCTTATTATGTTGGTTAGTAAGGATCTGTTAAAGGTCATGTTGTTTGATGCCCCTGAATCTATAATCCATGAATCAACTATATTATTGAAACATTCACATAGTAGTTTACCAAAATCAATTGAAGAATGCAAGCTATCATACCTGCAAAGTTTGTTGTTCTTGATGTAATGTTTGTTCCAATTATGCAGTCTCCTCCTCCTCTTGATTAAAACTATCGTAGCAGGTTCACCAACTGGCTATACTTCTCTTGGTAAAGACTTACATTCTGAGAATTGGCATGACTAGTACACTTCTCAGTCTCATCAGATTGAGTGTCAATAGTTGCTGTATGTGCATTGGGCACTGTTCTATTGCCTCTACTAAATTTGTTACTGTGGTTGTTGCTTGAATTGTAGTTATAGTTGAAGTTTTGATTAGCATTTTGATTGAAACTGCTTTGATTTATGTTTGGATTCTCATTCTAACCAAAGCTCTGTGAATATCTATAAAGCTTGTAGCATTTCTCCTTAGTGTGACCTGGTCACTTACAGTTATCACAGAAGGGCCTAGTCATGTTGTTATAATTGTTGCTGGGAGAGTAGGTTGTTCTGAATGTCCCAGGTCTGATTGTGCTAATATTCAAAGCTGATGACTCCAGAGTTAAGTGACCACTTGGTTTGATTTCTCTCTGCCTTTCATCTTGGATTAATATGGAGAATGCTTGGGCAATTGAAGAAAGAGGATTCATTATCAATATGCTGCCTCGAACTACAATGTATGTCTTATTCAATCCCATAAGGAATTGTATCAGCCTCATATCCTGCTCAGCCTTATACATGCTCCCCTTAGCTCCACATGAGCAATTGCAAGTACAATGAGATTTGGCAATCAAGGTATTGAGTTATGATCACTTCCAACTCTGCATTACTATTAAATAACAAGAGATGGTCGTAATGCTTTTAACTAATTTAGGGTCGGGATCGATATCCATAGAGAGCTAGAATTGGAATCAAGTATCTATCTAGTTTAGGATTGCGTATGTGCTCTTAATTGGTCTTCTATTCATTTTTGGGTTTTCTTTATGATTCTATTTTTATCAAACTACTAATTGAAAATGTAACTACATTAGGCTAAGAGATAAATATTGCAAGTTGTATCTAATGGTTTAAAAAGGTACTAGGGTAGTAACATTCGCCTAGGTGGGCAAATGATGAGTACTTGAAACTAAGGCATAATTGACATGATTGGGGAATATGATATAACCATTGCACTAATTTACCCACTCTACACCTCTCAGTGGTTCAAGTGATTTTGCCCAATTGACTTTCTCAAGACCAATTGGGTATGCTAATTTGCATAAGCAACAAAGGTTCAAGTCGGATATTACTCTCTCAAGGTATAACCCTTTAATTAGGGCTATCAATTTCTTGAATGCGCCCCAATTCCTTGTTGGGTCAATTTCGGAGACTTAGATTCTCTTTCTCAAGAAGAACCCTATTCAACTAAACACAAACTAGTGTTTGCAACCACTAATTCAGAAATTAACCATGAAATTGACTCAAATAACAAACACCTATGATCAATTTAGCCCTAGAATACAAGACCCATCAATTACCCACACTAGGGTTGAGACACAACCCTAGCTAATAGGTTTAGCTACTCATATTCAAAGAAGAAAAGCAAGAAATAGAAGAAGATAAACGCATATTAATTACTTGCTAAGCTAAATACAAAGATTCAATTATAAAAAGTAAGTAAAAATGCCCAAAATGTCTTAGAAAAGTCGCCTCACGAGTGCAGCTTACGTATTACAATGTCTGGTGCCCTAAATATGAAAAAATATTATTTATACTAAGCTGAAAAATCTGGACAAAAATGCCCTTGCAGGGTTAGTGCCGACTGCACAAAATGGACTGTGGTTCGCACTTGGCTTTGGCCGTCAAAATTGATCTCTCTGAACTTGGGCTCCGCGGACCGCACAACATCGCTGCCGCGGAGGCTTCTAGTGCGGTCCACAAAAAGTTGACCATGGACCGTGATGGCTCAAAAATCTAAAAAGTGATCTCTCTGAATCTTCACACCGTGGACCGCAGAGAATGGACTGCGACTGCGGTGCCTTCAGTGCGGACCGCATAAAATGGCGTGTGACCGCACTGCCTTGAAGACTGGAAATCATCTCTCTAAATCTCCTAGTGCGGACTACACAAAGTGGTGTGCGGACGCACTAGGGCCTGTTCTGCATGAGATTGCTTTGTTTTTGGTACTTGTACAAGTTTCACTCCTTTTAAGATGATCTTTGACATTTTGTCACTTTGTTGATCAAACCTGCAATCAAGCACAACTTGGGAGCCTTTTAGGACTATTTTGTATGAATATTTGATCAAAGCATAAGCAAGAAGGAGTCTAAAATGCGTCGAAATCCCTATTTATCAACTCCCCCAAACTTAAGTTTTTGCTTGTCCTCAATCAAACAAAATAAGACCCACCCTTTAAGGGAAAAATCCAAGAAATTTTCAGCTGTCCTAAAGCAACCTCAACTAGCATCAATTGAGACTAACAATTGCCCTCAATATAAATGAACCATTAACAACATTTACTCCTTGAACAACTACGGATCAAGTGCGACATAAGAGAATCAAGAGTTGACTCAACACATTAAAGAACTCTTTCAATTCCTTTGGTCATTGTGGAACCCAAACTCACACATCCTCAACTCTCCCTAAGCAAACCTCAGCTTTAAAATGGTGGAACCTAAATTCACTCATCTCTCTCAAGAAACAAAATCACACGTCCGGCTCTAAGTACCATATGTTTGCCGCCTATGTGAGTATCCACTAGTGTAGGCTTCATTAACTCAAGATCATATAGGGCTTTTGTGGAGACACTGTGAAGGCTTTTGGTTCAGGGTAGGGAATGTTTTGGTCTATGTGAGTTCCACCTTCCCTTAAGCACTTCTTTTGATTCATTTGGCATCCATTCACTTGACTCTTTGAGTCATTTTTACTTCTTTCTAAGGGGTTAGAGAGACACAATGTCACTCTTTCTTATGCAATTCAAAGATTTTCTTCTTTTTCAACTTTCCATGCCTTTCATTCATTGCTTTTCTTGAATCCCTTTGTATTCTTTGTCACATTGAACATTCTTTTTGTCTTTTTGCTTTTATTTCTTTTTTATTGCCTTTCCTTTTCTTCATTTTTGTGCCTTTTTATCACTTTGTTGAAATCCTCATCTCTCCCCCCAAACTTATATTTTTGCCATGTGCTAAAGGAAAGATCGGGTGCCAAGAAAGGGTATCTTTTAGAATGGGTATAGGCTTGTATCACGGTTCTTAAAAGAAAAAGGTTTAAGGCTCAAAAAGGTTAACTAGGGATCTTATCATTGATAGGCTATGAAATTGTTCAAAATATCATTTGGATAAAGGAGAGCCTATAATCATGTCTTAAGTCAAAATTCACCTGGGATTCCGCCTCAACAAACATTCAGCGCAAGTTCTAGAACAATGGCTCGGGACTTGGAGTTGCAATTCAATTACTCACCACACAAGCTAAGGGATTGCTAAAGACATATAGTCTGGGGCCCACACGACCTTAGATACGATTTGAGCATACAATAGTCACGAAAAACCACTTGATGATTATCAACCAATGCAAGAGTCTCAAGGTCACAACCCTTACCATACTAAACACAATAATTTGTTTTTGACCATAAGATCAAAGACAAATGTGCGAGGCCCAAGTGAAGCTTTGCTTGAGGCACCCTTAACTACTAACTACTAAAAACCAAAAAGAAAAAGAAAAAGGGACTCAAACACTTAAGAAGGTTGTCACGCCATCTATCATTGGGAAGAACCACCCAGTTCACATAACACTCCACCTTTGGAAAGAACCATGACATTAAGAAAATCAAAGGCTTATTGCAAACTACGAATCACAAATAAGAAGCTAAAAATAAAAAAAATTTGCGAAAAGTAGAATGAATTTGTACAATAGAGGATTTGAATATAAACGGATATGATGAATATATACAATGAGATGTAACTTTATATACATACCCAAAGTAAAATCAAAATGCAATAAATGTAATGAAATGTCAGAATTATATACAGACCGAAGATAAAAAGATAAAGAAAGAATAAAAATGTAAAATATATACAATCATCCAAAATGTAGGGCCTACCCCCTGAAATGAAAGTTGGCATTGTCCCCAATGCCAACTAGTCTGAATAAAGCATCAAAAATAGGAGGGAAAAGATATAGAAGACTCCCTAAGGCCTGTCTGTATGCATAGGGTCATGTGGGGTCACCGGGTCCTCTGTGTGCTCGGGAACCTCAGACTGGTTCCCTGTAGTCTACTGCTCTGCTGATGGGACCTGGGCCTAGACCTTGATAGGCTCTGGAATTGGTACTTCCTCTGGCTGACTGGAAGAAGTCTTTGGTGGGTCTTCCAACTGGATGATGGCATCATCGGCTCTAGGGAACATCCTCTTCATCATCGGAGTCCTTTGTGAGTGCTCTGGCTATGGATGAGCTGCTGGAACTAGGTCCTCGAGCAATAAGTCTAAAGGCAGGTGATCTGCCTTCAGTCTGTCAACATCTGCATGCAGCTCCTTCATGGAATCCTTGGAGTCCCGTGTCTTCCTTAGCTTCTTATGCTCCTTAGCAAGCTCCTTGAGAGCCTTGCTATGTGAATCCACTACCTTTGAGAGCGCAGCCTGAGTGTCGAGGATCTTCTTCTAGTTTTCAAGTATCTCTTTGAGCGCATCCTCGATCGACTGGGATGCCTGTAGGGCTGGAGGAGCTGACGGAGCCTCTACAGTTGTAGTCAAGATAGACAACTTGGATGATGTAGTAGACATCCAGTTGTTGATTCTGGCAAGAGCCTGGCTCAGTCGGTGGGCAGTAATGGGATGGGCCTGGGAAGATGGAATCTTCAATCTACTGGGGTGGATGGATCAACAGGAATGGTTGTGCATGTGGATGGACTGGGAGGGATATCTGTGGAGGTGGAGGTGGGCTTAGCAGGAGCCATTACCACAACTGGCTCTTTAGACTGGCCAGTTGAAGCAGTAGTTGTACCTTTGAAACTCTTGCTCTTGGGGTTATCATCCCCTTGCATGTTGTACCAGGAGAAGGGGGCCTTTGCTTTGACCCTGATGTCGTAGGGCTTCTTGTCCACCTTCAAATCCCGAAAGTACATAGTGAGGGTGCTGGGGAAGGGATAGTTCCGATCATGCTCCGCACCCACGATGGAGATAATCCTCGACATCACATTCCTTACATTGATGGGGTACCCTTCCTTGATAGAAGCCACCAGCACAGCCCGAGAAAAGGGAAGGGTCTGGTCATGTGTCTTGGGTTCCAATTTGCTACACACAAAGGTCTCGCATCCCCGCGCTTCAAAATTCAAAGTCCGTCTCAATATCTTAACTCCAACAGTCAACCAGTCAGGGGTGGTACCTGGGATTTCCAGGTACTATGCTAGCCAGGGATGAACCTCCTCGCCCCCAACTTCGCCATGTACAAAGTTTCATGCTCCTCATTGAAGCCAAGGTATTCGTTGAGGTATTTCTCTACAAACAACACTGTCTTATTACGAACCTTGGTCACTTTAATGCCCTTTTTAATGTGGGCTACATTGTAGTAAAACTCCTTGACCATGTGTTCGTTGGCATCTACACTCTTCTGTAAAAAATGTTCCCAGCCCACTCTAATCCTAAATCGTCTTTGCACATTGGGGTTGAGGGGTAAAATATCGTTATCAGTGAAGCTCCTCTCGGGTATCAATTTTCTCACCGGCCACCACTCCCTAAATTTGTGGTATGCCACCTCACTTACTAACATATCTCGCTAAACCTCCGGCTTCCTCATTCTTTCTACACCTCCGACCCTTGGTTCACCTCCTTCAGCTCTTTCCCTTCTCTTTGTACTTCTCCTCTTCTCTTTCTACACCCTTCCCGATAATGAAGTTGTGGGAGAGGTAGAGTATTCTTCACTACTCGCTGCTAAGCCCTCAGACAACTCAGAAGAAACATTACTGGTACTTGGGTAGTGGGTGATGATGGAGGGGTATTGTCTGTTAATCTAAGTCTTCCCGGCCAGTAAGGGATATGTGTAGGACCAGAGTATGAGGAAGCCTCCCAAGAAGGCTCGTACTCACTCCCCGACTGATCAGCTGCTCTGTCAGCAGCTTTTATATATTAACTTTCTTGTTCTCTTTATGTTTTCCCGAACTTGGGAAGTGAGTTTAATTATCTTTTGCTTTCCTCCCCGGGAGGATTCACCTCTGCAGGGTTGTATGAATATTTGATCAAAGCATAAGCAAGAAGGAGTATAAAATGCGTCAAAATCCCTAGTTACCACGTTCCTTCCATAACTTTTTCATTTTTGTGTAGTAGCTGGTGACATCAAGGGCTCCTTGAGATAGATCATTGATTTCTTTTTGGATTTGGTACAACTTTGTTCTATTTTCCTGTTCATACCGATCCCCAAGTTCTCTTTACAATTCAAATGCATCTGCTACATATTCAACATTGTCTGCAATCTTCTTGGCTAAGGAGTTTTGGATCCATGAAATGACCATATCATCACATCTTTCCCATAGGCGGACTTTTGATCAATCTGGACATGGTCTCTTGCATTCTCTGTTAATAAATCCCAGCTTATTCTTCACAGATAATGCTTGCATCACACCTCTTCTCCACAATCGATATCCAAAGCAATAAAATGTACCAGGAACCAAAGCTACTCCAGGATTATCAGTTGGATGCACATACAATGGGCTACTGACATCAAAACTTGACTGACTAAGATCCTCAGTCATAGTCGGTGTTCATTGATTATCATCTTCGCCAATACTCATTTCATACAATACAGAATCTCTAAGCAACTGAGGGCTAAAGAAATGGTGATTATGAATTTAGCAATAGTGCTTAAACAACTACAGATTCAGAAGGAAATAATAACCTGGCATTACGACTACAACTTGAAATAATGGAAAAATGAGTTTGCATGTGTACGATCTAGTTCGAATCATCACTGACGGAAGTAGAACTAGCAGATTCTGTGAGACGAGTCCAAAATTGATGTTCCTTGATACCATACCAGAATTGATCAATAGAACGGTAATTCGAAGCTTTGCTGAGCTTCGATGGCGAGAGAGTTGTGACCTTCACACCATGAAAGACCACAGTAAGAGAAAGGAAGGAGAAGAGAGAACTTTCTAGACTTTCTCAAATTGAATTCAGGAGAAAAGTGGGTGGACCGTCCACTATATACAATTGAACAACTAAGAGCTAATTAACTAACTAACTACTAAGCTGAAGGTACAACTGTCAACTCTAACTAACTTATGGCTCCACTAACTCCTAACTAGGTGATCAATATACATCAATATACATAATTAATCTTAACAAACATTATATTTAAAGAAACAATACGATACAATATAATAGGTAACGAGTATAATGACCATCCAAACAAACTGTTAGTTTGAGTTGCAGTAGGAGTTTGTAATAACACACTGCACCTTACCGTCTAAGAATTTTGGTTTCGAATTTGGTGTAGCTTCATCCTTCGCCATATAAGTCAGAGATGTAAGTGCAACGATTCAAAATTTCACTCAAGAGGAGTACCATTCCTTTTTCCACTTCTCCCGCGTAAGTTGTTCATATAACCGCTCCGTCCTAAAGAATTTTTTGAAATGAAAATAAAAATATGGAAACTAATATATCTCTTCACGGGATGAGATCCCCTCCGGTGATTTTTTGTCTAGTTTTGCTCAATGATAATGCAGATTAATTACAAATGACAATCTCACTATTCTATGGGTGAGATTTACTATTTTAAATATGGTAAAACAATGTTGAATAAAATATAAATAAATATTTTAAAGACCACTTACGGAACCGTTTAATGCAACGGCTCTGCCAGTTAGATAGATAACCCCTCTCACCCAAATGCAAAATATGGGATAATGTGATATAATTACAAATCAAAAACAATTTTGAATCGGTGCTGGTTAACCATTTCAAACGTAATCTAACAAGTATGACTACATTAATAATGAGATTCATAAATGTATTCAAAAGATATAGCACTATATATCTTATTATGATACCATTATTTTTTAGTTCGAATATCTCAAATACAATAATAAAAATTAACTACTAAATTGACATAATCTATTATTTTTGAAACTGTGATCCTTGACACTCGAAAAGATTTGCCTGCAAAATTTTAATAGCATATATATGTTAATATAGAATTATATAAATTAAAAATAAAAAATAAAAATATATTTAACAAACTTGATCATGAGATAGAGAATATAAATTTCGGGCAATTGCATATATATTAAAACTAAATGGTTCATGTGCAAATAATAAAAATTATAAACTTGTTAAAAGTATTATTATAAAAGGTAAAATTAGGAGATGTTCTTGAAAGAAAAAAATTATATTGGGATAAGTCACAAATCATTTTTTGAGAAGCACTTAATTCAAAATTATTAAAAACGTTGGCCCTTACAGTTAATCCCGCATATAAAAAAATGATGTATTTGATAACATTATAACGATATGTAAAATATTTTAATCATGAATTGAGAAACAAGATATATTATACTTGATTGATATAATTCGTATTGTTGAGTCGAGCTCTACTGCTCTAGTAATAGGTACTGTTAATTCATCTAGTAACATTATTCCAGCTATTTTTTATTGTTATGTTGCTTAAGTTATTGGGGGCCATATGCTGCACTGTGCATTTTTAAAAGACTTGACTTTCAAGGGGTATGCCGTTGCATTAAACAGTTACCTTTAAAAAATTTATCTATATTTTATTCCACATTGTTTTACCATATTTAGAATAATAGATCTCATCCATAGAATAATGGTATTGCCACATGTAATTAATTTGCACTCCAATTGAGCAACACCGGATAAAATGTCACTGGAGGGGATCTCAACACAGATCTGACACGTTTACTTTATTAAATTAAGAGAACTATGATAAAATTCTGAGTTTTAAATAGTATAAAAAACTGTTTTATGAAGTATTTCAAGGAGAATATGCTGTTTATTCTTGGGCTTGATAGCCATCATTGTTAGTATTAGAGGAAGGAAGGAAGGAAGATTTGGCAAATAAAGAATTTTGTCGACTTCCTTCCTCAGCAGATCGATCAAGTTGAACTAATTCTAATTAATTTAGACCATGCTCTCAATTGTCCTTACAAGAAATTTGAGATCAATTGGTAAAATACTGGGAAAGAGAGCGCACGTCGGGGGGGG
>MU723200.1:0-19231 GCA_026770625.1 Nicotiana glauca
CTTTATTATCTTATCAGTTTATATCAAGCCACGTAGGGCCAATTCCACATTTATAATTTTTCAAGTAACAGATAAACATGTGCAAATTACATTGAGGCTACGGCCCGCTCCAACAAGAATATAAATTGTGCACCGCCGAGGGTCGAGCGGCACGAATCATAGATGCATCTATTCTCACCGAGGCGTTCGGCCCATTCCATAAACAAATACATATCTTGCTCGCGAATCATCCATGCGACGCAGGCACACATAAAATACATGCTCAAGTAGGAAATTAAGAGCTTATTGGGGATAATCAACCAAATAGACAAATTTCTCTTTTTTTTAATGTTTTAGGGAAAATTTAATATTAAATCTCTTTTTAAATTCCTTTATCAATTCAAGGTGATTTAAACAATTCAAACTACCAATGGGTTCACAGTAATCCAAGTATAACATGCTTTTTGGGTCCTTGACTACCCGGACAATAGCATAATAGTAGCTACGCACGGACTCTCCTCACCTCGTGCATACGTAGCCCCCACAAATAGGAGCACATAACCAATTTAACTCAACTATGGGGTAAATTTCCCCTCACAAGATTAGAAAGGAGACTCACCTCGCTCCAAAGACTCACAACCGACATTTTACATTCTTCCGAAGACTTGAACCAACTGACAATGCTCCAAAACTAGCCAATGGTTATGCAAATCCATTAATATATGCTCAAATATTCATTATAAACTAATCTATGGCAATTCCTAACCCCGTTTGGAAAGTTGACCAACACACCCTCGGGCCCACGTGCCCGGAATCCAAAACTTTTTGAAGATAAGTTTTACCCATAACCTTAGGAACTCGAATATATAATTTTCTCTTAATTCCATACTCAAAATCATAATCAAAATCCAAGATTTCTAATTTTCCCAGGTTTTTAACCAAAACCCCAAATTTACACTAATCTTCATACTTAAATCCATACATAATTGATATATTTAACTCAAAAGTGATGGGGATAACTTACCTTGACATTGACGACGAAAATCCCCTCCTTGAAGCTGTCCAAAATCGCCCCAAGCAATGAGAAATATGAGAGAAATGGCCAATTCCCGACTTTAAATTAATCTTCTGCCTCCAGGGATTTTTGCTTTTGCGGAAAAATCCCGCTTTTGCGGTCCCGCTTTTACGGAAAATATTTCGCTTCTGCGGTCCCTGGGCTCTAGCCCATTTTTGCTTCTGCGGTCAGCCAACCGCTTCTGTGGTTCCACATAAGCGGATCAAGGGCCACTTCTGCGGTCCTGGCTGCCCTCACGCTCGACCACTTCTGCGGCTTCCTCCTCTCTTCTACGGGGCCGCTTCTGCGATCCCATTTCCGCAGAAGCGGAAATACCAGATACCAGCTGCTTCAGTTCTTCCTAAACTCCAAGTTTCGATCCGTTAATCACCCAGAATCCACCCGAGCCCCCCAGGACCCTAACCAATCATACCAACCAATCCCAAAACACATTACGGACCTGCTCGAGACCTCAAATCACATCAAACAATGCTAAAATCATCAATCAACCTCCAATCCAAGCTTTATGAACTTTGAACTTTCCAACTTCTACTTCCGGTGTTTAAACCCATCAAATCAAATCCAATTGACCTCAAATTTTGCACACAAGTCATATTTGACATTATGGACCTACTCCAACTCCCGAAATCGGATTCTAACCCAGATATCAAAAAGTCCACTCCCAGTCAAACTTCTCAAAAACCTTCAAATTTCTATCTTTAGCGAAATGGCTTCAGAATGGCCTACGGACCTCCGAATTCACTTCCGATCGTGCTCCCAACTCCAGAATCACCATACAGAGCTACTCCCAATCTCAGAATCCCAAACGGACATCGATAGCACTGAAATGTACTCCAAGCCAAACTTAAGAAATTTTTTCAAAAATGCTAACTTCCATAATAGGCGCCAAAAAGCTCCCGGGTTATCCAAAATTCGAACCGGGCATACGTCCAAGTCCAATATCATCATACGAAACTCCTGGAACCTTTAGATCCCAATTTCGAGGTCATTTACTCAAAAATCCAATCCTAGTTCATTCTTTCAACTTTAAGCTTCTCAAATGAGAATTTCATTTAAATTTAACTCCGATCTTCCTAAATTTAAATTCCGACCATGAGAACAAGTCATAATACCTTAAATGAAGCTGCTCATAGCCTCAGACTATTGAACAACGCGCTAGAGTTCAAAATGACCGGTCGGGTCGTTACATTGTTAGGTGAAGGTGGATGTCTAAAGGAGATTTATTTGAGAGATTACGGGTTATTCAGTATAACACGTGGCAAAATCAGGGAAGACAGATTCAAAGATTGAAAATCCTAGATGTTTAATCCAACAATGGAGATAATTACGGTAATTAGTGGGTTGTTATAACAGAAGAGACTTGGGCCAACCGATTCAGTTTTTGGACCGGTAATTTCCCTCCCTCTTCTTTCAATTCTGTCCATCTCACATTCTCTCTGTTGTTCCTTCTTCTCTCTTCTTCTTACCTCACCCTAATTCTCTTCTTTCAGGTTAGGAGCAATCTATGGAGTTGCATGGTGTTCTGCATTTCAATTTGTAATTTCCAATTGTAACTAAGTTGANCGAGACTCTAATAAACCGACATGTGTCCCGCGACTCCTATGAACCTAGAGCTCTGATACCAACTTCTCACAACCCTAGTTCATCAACTGTGAACACGTCATGACAGCACCCAGTCTTCGCGACCAGGTAAGCCTAACACATTGCGGAAGTAACAACATTTGCGAAAGTTGTAATCAAAAGCTAAATAACATGAATAATGTATACAGTTGTCACCTGGCACATACACTTTAATACTTTAAATTCTGAAACCATCCCCAAGACCCGAAAACCTAGGGGAAACACAGGCTAAGAAACATAACACTGCTCTAATCACCCGGGAAGTCTATAACAAGGAAGAACAGAATAACATCTAGCTAACTAAAGGGTAGAGTGAGAGGGAGACTCTCCAGTCTGCGGACGCAGCAGATATACCTCAAGTCTCCGAAATGCTCCCTGCAGCTACTGATAATGTGCCTGCGTAGAGGTACCTAGATCTACACATGAAAACATGCGCAGAAGAGGTGTGAGTACACCACAGTGGTACTCAGTAAGTGCCAAGCCTAACCTCGGTTGGGTAGTGACGAGGAAAGGTTAGGGCCCTACTGAGGCAAAAATAATATAGCAGCAAAATATTAACAGTGTAGAAATCCGACGAAACTAATGAACGCAGCAGTGTAATAAGACAGCTCAATGAAATAGTAATACTACAAAGATAGAACAGAAAACACAGAGTAAACACATCTAAATTGCAACAAGAATGCCAATGAGGGTCTCCCGGGATACCGTCCTGTAGCCCTTTCCTCAACTGTCCAATGGATCTCTCGGGATACCGTCCCGTCGTCATATTCTCATATCAATATCAAAGGATCTCCCGGGATACCTTCCCGTAGTCCAATCATCAGTGTGCAAGGGATCTCCCGGGATACCGTCCCGTAGTCCCAAAGTAAACAAACAAGGGGGGAGCTCCCGGAATCCCACATCCATAGGCGCTCAATAATTAGCTCAAGTACGTGCTCATCACCTCATGTACAAGGCATCCAATTACCAATTATCACATCCTAAGGGACGAAGTCCCCCACACAAGGTTAGGAAAGCCACTTACCTCGAACCGGTGCCAAATCAACTAAGGAACGATGTCTTTGCCACGAGTATCCGACTCCAAATGGCCAAAATCTATTCAATACAATTACATATCGTAAATAATATTATAAACAACTTATTCCACTATTAAAATTAAAGCTAGGGCGCGAAAATAGGTAAAATGAACAAAATGCCCCTCCAACCAATGTCTCGGAATCAAATAATTTTTATATTTTCTGAACCCTCGTACTACCACGAGTCTAACCATATAAAATCTCCCAAATCGGAGGTCAAATGCCCACTCAAAATTACAAAATTAAGTCCAAGAAGTTTCATCCATTTTTCCCAATTTTAGACCTTGAATTTGAATTCTAATGGTTGATTTAGCTAACAATGATGGAATATAACTAGAAAGGATCAAAGGAACGTTACCCAATGATCTTCTCTTCAAAATCCACTCAAAATCGCCTTCTCCTGAGCCCTCAATTGATTTATCTAACTTTGAAATAAACCCTCGGATTTTCCCTTTTTCAGACCAGTGATTTCCATTTTTGCCGCCAGGGACTGCTTCTGCGGTCCCGCTTTTGCGTTAGGAATAACCACTTTTGCGGTTCAACTAAAAAGGCCAGGGTCCGCTTTTGCGGACTAATAACCGCATTTGTGGTTTCGCTTACGCGAAAAAGATGTCGCTTCTGCGGTTCTCCTGAGGTGGTGACAAATCCGCTTATGTGGTGAAGTAGCCACTCATGCGGCTCCGCTTCTGCGGCTCCAAAACCGCAGAAGCAAAAATACCAGAAGCCCTGCTGCAATTTTTTCTTCTAACTCCAAACTTTACCCGTTGAGCATCCGAAATTATCCCGAGACCCCCGGGACTCCAACCAAAAGCACCAATACTACCTAATACCTTATTCAAACTTGTACCAATCCTCAAAACACCTCAAACAACACCGGAAACCCGATTAAATCAAGGATTCAAGCCTAAGAACTTCAAATTCTATCAAAATACGCTTTCGATCAAAAACCTAACCAAACCTCGTCCGAATGACCTAAAATTTTGCGCACACATCCCAAATGACATGACGGAGCTTCAGAAACTTCTGGAATTCCAATCCGACCCTCGGATCAAAAATTTACTATTGGACCGGAAACCTCAAAATTCCAAACTTCGGCATTTCAAGCCTAAACGAGCTACGGACCTCCAAATTACATTCCGAACACGCTCCCAACCCCAAAATCACCTAACAGAACTAACAGAACCATCAGATTCCCATTTTGAGGTCGTCTTCACACTGTTCCAAATACGGATCATTTTTCAACTCTTAAGCCCTTATTTAGGGACTAAGTGCCCCAAAACACTCTGAATCCTAATACCGAACGTCCCGGCAAACCAAAATAGCAGAAATGAACTTGGGGAAAGCAGTTAATGGGGGATTGGGGCGTAAATTCCAAAAATGACCGGACGGGTCGTTACAGTACAATAGCGAATGAATCATTACCTTTAATACGAGAAAGCAATAAATCAAAACATAGCAGAAATTCCTTTTTTGGTAAAGTGCAACCTCAAACGGTTTAAGGGGATATAGTTGAGAAACTAATTGAATTAAGGATGTAACAATTATTGAAGTTTTAAATATTGGAATGTACATATATATATATGCGGTAAGATATTGCAAACATTATAGGTTTTAACACAAAGGATCACAACCATAAAGGAATTCAAACAGTTTAAACACTTGAATTGATAACAACAAATAAACAAAGAAGTAGAAAGTGCATGGCATCTCCCTTCGTGTTTTTCCTCACATAACTCTCAAAATATGGCACAGAATGATCCTTCTTGCAGTTGTAACCAAATCAGAGCACGGAATGTTCCTTTGTGCATAAATAATCAAAACATGGCACAGAATGATCCTTCGTGCAAATATAATCAAAACATGGCACGGAATGACCCTTCGTGCATTAACACTCTTCCTTACAAAATCATACATGGCATCACCCTTCGTGCTTTAGAACGCTTCCTCGCCCAAGCAACAAACACAAGAAATAAGGGCAAGTAAACAAATGAAATCACAATGAAACCCCGGCAAGGGAACAATAGTACAACAATCAAATCCCGGCAAGGGAAAACAATATCAAACAATAATATCCCGGTAAGAAAACAATAGTACAACAATCAGATCCCGGCAAGGGAAAACAATATCAAAACAATAATATCCCGGCAAGGGAACAATAGTACAAGAATCAAATCCTGGCAAGGGAAAACAATATCAAAATAATAACATCCTGGAAAGGGAACAATTTATATCTCTTTCTCATTCTTCCACTTTAATTTCATAACTCACTCTAACACTTGAGCCAAATTCTCCAAAGTATGCGATTATCTCATAACTTTTCACAATTCGTATTGTAATTTGTGCCAATGCCCCAAGGGTTCAATAAACCCACTTGTTTTCACATTTTTATAATATAATTTGAGCCAATGCTCTATAATGTTCAACAATTAAATTCTCAACTTGAGCCAATGCTCTCTAATGTTCAACAATTAAATTCTCCACTTGAGTCAATGCTTTATAATGTTCAATTAACAATAATATCTCCACAAGTCATATTCCTCAATGGATATTATCATAGAGACATATACAATACGAAACAAAGTCACATTAATCAAAGTATGAGATTCACGGGCATACTTGACACCAACGCATAGATACTCGTCAGCATGCCTATACGTCGTATTCGACAATTAGCAAGTAGCAAATAAGACTCAACTCCTATTCCCTCAAGCTAAGGTTAGACCAAACACTTACATCTTTTGAAGCTAGGCCGATATTCCAAAAATAGCCTTCTTTCTTGAATTGACCTCCAAGAGACTCAAATCTATCCAAATTAATTGTATAACTTCATTAAAATACACCGGAAACAATTCTGGATAATAAAACATTGACTTAAAAATTTACATTATAAAGTCAACCAAAGTCAACGTGGGACCCGTCTCTCAGAACCCGACTTGATTTTCATAAAATCCGAACACCCATTCCAATACGAGTTCAACCATACCAATTTTATCAAATTCCGACATCGGATTGTTCTTCGGATCTCAAAAATTCATTTTTGAAGTTTCTATAATTTTTCTCCAAATTTTTCACCCCAAATTACGAATTAAATGATGAATTCTATGATAGATTCATGTATTCTAGTCAAATCCGAGTTAGAATCACTTACCCCGATGGATTTCTTGAAAAACCTTCGAAAAATCGCTAAAAGCTGAGCTTTCTAGGTCAAAATATTAAATAAAATTCAAAACCTCGTATTTATTGAGTACCCCACGAATTCCACCTATGCGGACCGTACAAAAACGATCGCGGTCCGCGCAAAAACGACCGCGGCATGCTGGCCTTGCTGTGCAGTGACAGGCTTTAGTATTTTGGCAGTAACTTCCGCTACAGATGTCCAAATTCGTATTATAGCATAATTCTGAAAACTAGATTCAAAGAGCTACAACTTTCGTGTTTGAATCATCCTCAAATTCCTTGTAGATCAAAAGATACGAGCTTCCGACGTTGGACCGACAACCTGCAGGTCTTCATGACCGTGGCCGTGGTCACTCTTACGCGGCCAGCACTAGGCCAGCGCGCCCAGCGCGAAAAGGACCACGTCACCCGCCAAAACTACTGCCCCCTCCATTTTTCTATGTTCCGGGATGTCCGTAACTCACCTAAAACACACCCGAGGCCCTCAGACCTCAACCCAAACATACAAACACCTCCATAACCTCATTAACTCCTAGTCGAGCTTTCGAACCACTCCAAACAACATCAAAACACCGAATCAACTTTGGATTCAAGCTTAAGAACATAGAAATTTTAAATTCCATGAACAATGCCGAAACCTATCAAATCAAGTCCGATTGACACCAAATTTTGCACACAAATCACAAATGACATAGTGAAGCTATTCCAACTTCTTGAGTCGGATTTTGATCTCGATATCAAAAAGCCAACCCCTCGGTCAAATTTCCAAACATCGACTTCTCATTTTTGCCATTTCAAGGCTAATTAAACTACAAACTTCCAAAGAATTTTTCGGGCACACTCCTAAATCTAAAATTACCATACAGAGCTATTGGAATCATCCAAAATCTATTCCGGATTCGCTTACTCGTATTTCACTTTTCGGTCAATTATTTCACTTTTCAGTCAATTATTTCAACTTAAGCTCTCTTCTTGGAGACTAATTGTCTCTATTCCTTTCAAAACCTTTTCGAACCTGAACCAATTTTCCGGGCAAGTTATATAAGAACCGTGAAGCATGAATTCAGTAGTATAGGAGAAAATGAGGTTGTACTTATTCAAAATGACTGGTCGGGTCGTTATAGGTTATCAAAATATTACATTCTAATTGTGTCCCTTACACTCTATTATTGTCAATTGCAGGTGTCTAATGCACCAACTGAAGCAACCGAAAATCAACCATTGTTTCCGGGAGGGAAACAAGGTAGCTCACAGGATAGCTAAGGAAGCACTCAAGCATGCACGAAAACACTAACTTTTTAATAATCCTGTCCCTTTCATTTTAAATAACTTAGCAATGGATAAGAATGGTTATGTGTATTTGGTCAAAAATATTAGTACTAATGTGTGTTATAGTTTGGCCAAAATGGGAAATTTGAATGTCCTCGAGGATTGTAGTTTCGTTAATGATGTAACTGTTGGTACTCTGTAATATTTTAATAAATTATCTTTTCCAGTAAAAAAAAAGGAGGGTGGTGAAGCATGAAGTTAAGCCATATAAAAATATACAAAGTGAAGGATAGAGATAATTTGTTGATATTTATAATATTTATTAGTTTACAATAACTTTAGACTTTTGAAGATGAACTTAACAATGGAATAAAAGTTTCTAGAAAAAATTTTAGGAATAAGAAAATAGATATTTATATCATATTAAAAGGAGAGCAATCGAGAAAAATATTAAGTCAAGTGACGAACTAATAAAACGTAATAAAATAATACAAAGTGTAGTAAATTATGTAATAAAGAAAAATGATGAACTGAAAATAATTCGATGACTATATGAATCCTTTTATAACTTCATAAGATTCTTTTATTGGGTATGTTTCATTGGGTAACAAGAAGATAATTAGATTTTGATTCAAGCAATATGATATAATATGTTCGAATAAATTAGATCACATGACATAATTCACATTCTTTAATATTTTTCACTCATCGCACGGGTACTAATATTAGTATCAATTAATAGATATAAAAATTAATACTACCAATTAGTAGTATGCAAGTGTCAACCAAGAAGATATTTTCCATGGACAAACGCATATTCTGTATTAAAAAAATTCATGCAACGCAATTAATCTCATTCAACTCTTAGAGCAAACTACACGGTATAGCCGCTGTCAAAAATAATAGTAAGACATATGTATATTTTATGTACATTGATTGTAATATACTAGTATGTGAGGAAAATGGACAAGGGCAATTCTGTTTTTATTGATTCGATCGGAAACCACAATTACAATTGAATATAAATGGAAATAAACTAACGAATCTAATGTCCAACTCAATTAAGCTCCAAAGGCGGAAGTAATCTGAAAGAAGGCAAATAAGAGTAAGAGAAGAGAGAGAGAGCAGAAAGAGAGAGAAAGAGGCTAGGAAAATTAACAAATTCATAACTACCCAGCGCGCTTGCTTAATGAATTATTTAATCGATAAGTTTTATTTTGTAACTGACACTAATTGTATGAGTCTCCTTTTTTGTCTCACAAAATTATGGACCCCAATCTTATAAATTTTCCTATTTAACCAGTTGAAGACTAGCGTGGGCCGTCCGATTGAATATGTAAATTCTAATCTATATCGTCTATTTGCTAGGCTAAACCGATGTCGTGTGACTAACAATAATTCCTTCAACAAATGCCACTTGTCCTTCTAAACAAACCAACTCTACTACATGCCCCTTTTTAATTTCGTCTACTCATTTCTATTGAGTCCGAAACCTATATATTATCTTTTTGGACTCAAAATACCTTAATAGGTGTTTAAAAAAAAGAGATATTTTTATATATAACGTATGAAAACAGAACATTATACCTTAACGGTAACGTCTGCCATTAAGATATAGCGTTCTGTTGTCATACGCTATATGTGTCAGACGATTTGACTTTTATATATATCGTCTTCAAATTTTAGGCTATATATAGCGTTTTCAAATCATATGCTATACCCCTTTATAATAATACACTTCGTCTTCTTCCTCGACAGACCCATCCCCCAATTTTAAAATTTCTGCTTCTTCTTCTGGTCCCCCCACACCCAACACTGCTCGATTCTTTTAAAAAAAATTGTGGGCCCCTCCCGTCACATAAAAGGTCTTGAACGTAGGTCCCACTTCGTGGTAGAGCATTCCAGACTCGTGGTTTAACTCCTTCGTCTTTAAATTTTCACGCAATACATTCACAACATCGAGGTATTTTGATTTATTTTTTGTCCAAACTTATATAATAATGTATATCTGCCTATTGAATGTGTTTCCATGTCCTTCTGTGTTTTATTTGCAAAACTAGTATGTTATATTTATCCGGACTTAGATATTAGTGAAAAATTGAGATTTAATTTTTTATGTTAATATCCGTATTTAGATATGAATATTTCCATATCATTTTGTTTTTTATTTGCGAAACTTGTATTGTTGCAGCTATTTTTTTTAATATTATGTGATTAAAATGTATATGTTGTTTATATTTAGTTTATTTATTAGCATAGCAAAATGTAGAAACTTTTAGCATAGCAAAATTTAGAAACTTTTATCGTAGTAAACTGTATAGTATTTTAGTGTAGAATCCTTGTAGTTTAAGTATTTCTTAGAATGGTAGATGAAAATATATACTTTGTACAAATTTAGAATTTAAATTATAAAACAAACACAGAGAGACAAAATTATCAAAAAATTGAATTTGACACACATAAATATTCATTATAGTTTGGTGCTACTGGATGTCAAATACCGAGCCTGGAACCCAATTATTACATATACTTTGTACAATTAAATAATTAAAAATTTAGATTTTTAAATTATAAAATAAACACAGACAGACAAAAATTATCAAAAAATTAAATTTGACACACATAAATATTCATGATAGTTTGGTGCTACTGGGCCTCAAATACCGAGCCTGAAACCCAATTATTACATATAATTTGTATAATTAAATAATTAAAAATTTAGAATTTAAATTATAAAATAACACAAACAGACAAAATTATCAAAAATTTGAATTTAACACACATAAATATTCATGATAGTTTGGTGCTACTGGGCCTCAAATACCGAGCCTGGAACCCAATTGTTACATATACTTGTACAATTAAATAGTTAAAAATTTAGAATTTAAATTATAAAACAAACACAGACAGACAAAATTATCAAAAAATTGAATTTGACAGACATAAATATTCATGATAGTTTGGTGCTATTGTGGCTGAAATACCGAGCCTGGAACCCAATTGTTACATATACTTTATACAATTAAATAATTATAATTTAGAATTTAAATTATAAAACAAACACAGATAGACAAAATTATCAAAAAATTAAATTTGACACACATAAATATTCATGATAGTTTGGTGCTACTTGGCCTCAAATATCGTGCCTGGAATCCAATTGTTACATATACTTTGTACAATTAAATAATTAAAATTTAGAATTTAAATTATAAAACAAACACAGACAGATAAAATTATCAAAAAAATAAATTTGACACACATAAATATTCATGATAATTTGGTGCTATTGAGCCTCAAATATCGAGCCTGGAACCCAATTATTACATATACTTTGTACTATTAAATAATTAACATACAATTATTATTGTTTAATTTACAGTTGACGACATGGACGCACCTATACACCCGGCCCTTATTCTCGTGAGCTATTAGTGCTTCAGGGCGATCATAGGTCCTCCCATATATGGGATGGAGAGCTACTTTCCCAAACTCTCCGCGCTAGGAGAGTGGACGACCTGTGGGATTTTTTGCATGACACAGTTCTCCATGAGCGTGTAGTCCATCACCTCCAAGCCACGGGATTCTATAGGATTATTGAGATCGGCCGGATACAGGCTGACTGGGCATTGATTGAGCGGTGGCGATAGGAGATGCATACTTTTCACATGCCCATTGGCGAGGCTACTATCACGCTGCAGGACATTGAGGTTTTATATGGCCTGCCCGTCTCACTGCCTATTACTATGAGATATATGTCGCAACAGCTGACGGGTTTCAGGCTAGTGGACGAGGCTGCATCGTCGGGTGCTAGTCGATTGACTTTGGCCCCTATTAGACAGCACTTGGAGCTACTCCACCCCCATATCACCGACGATACAAAGGCGGGACATATCGACCACTATACGAGGTTGTTTGTTGCTTTTTCTATTTGGAGGGGTCTTGTTCCCGAACACTTCGGGGAACCTCGTCAGCCTTAGATTTTTGCATCATCTTCAGCTGCTAGATGAGTTACCCTATTACAGCTGGGGTGGTGCTGTTCTCGGCTATATGTATAGGCAGATGTGTCGGGCGAGCATGGGCACTCAGAGAGATGTTTGTGGTTTTATACTGCTTCTACAGATGAGAACATATTCAAATAAAGTGTTCATCATTTCCAACTCTACCAACTTAGACTTTATCTTAAAAATTACGTCAACTTTGTATGTTAGGTTTGGGCATCGTAGTGGTTCTTGCAGTTTCAGCCACCGCGACCACAATTACCTCCTACTGTAGTACCTCATTTTCTCCTCTAGCTAGGAGATGGGTTCTCCGCCGTAGACTTTCATGAGAGTATGATGCTCATCATAATCTCCCCCTCTGCAGGGATGTGTTGGATCTGTTGGAGGGCGTACAGGTAAATATGTACCTAAAATTACCTTGTGTAGTTTAACTTAGTGTTGCACATACTCACGTTTCATGTTCTTATTTGATAGTTCATCTGGATGCCATACAGCGAGGATTTGATAGCTTCTCTGCCACCTTATTGCTCGGTCGGCCGATTTATTTGGAGCACTTCTTCCCCACTCATATGCCTCAATATTGTGGAGCATCATGCCTCGAAGCGGGTGCTTCGGCAGTTTGGCCGCCCGCAGTATATACCGAGGGGCCTATATGGGAGCCTATGCATTATCAGAGGGATGACCGTATTCGGGCGGACGACATATTTATGGCATGGTTAGTCGGGCAGATCCAGAGTTGGGAGCTTCGAGAGCAGATGATTCCGCCCCCACCTACTTGGGATCAGGAGGTGGATATTCAGAGGTATATGTCCTGGTACCGGCACGTCACCCGAATTTTTATTGGGAACCATATTCATCAGGCTGGCGGTCGGTACGTTCCATACGCCGGGCGACACGAGGCCCCGATATTTTTTCTATTATTATTCATTATATAATAGTATTTTAGTGCAATATACATAGTTTATATTTTGTACATTGTGCAGGCTATTAGACTACACACAGTCTACCATATGGTACTACAGATGCAGGATTATGTCGGCGATCCTGCGGATGCCTTGCAGGATTATAACTGCTGATTTGTAGAGTTGGCTGCCAGGACACTACAACGAGCCCGGGAGGATAAGCGCTTGGCACACATGCCTGATTATGTGGAGCCAGATCAGTACGAGCGAGGCCCTGGTATGGCATAAGGTGATGGTGCCCGACGAGACGGGGGTGCCCGACGAGGTGGTGGTGCCCGACGAGGCGGGGGAGCTGGACGACGTAGTGGTGGGCGGAGAGAAGGTAGTCCCCAGCAAGGGGGCGTTGAGGACCCTGCTAATTATGTTGTTGCAGATATGCCCGGTGGCCTACATGAGACGGACATGCCGTTGTACAGCCTTGGGATGGATCTAACTCTAGGGACTTCGCAGGTGACCCCGTCAGGTCCATTAGTGATCACGGGCACACACCTTTCTGGAGTGGATTGGGATACATACTTTCCAGGCTCATCTACCGTTGCTGAAGACCGACCGACCTAAGATTTACACAGTGGGCGCCGGCTGAGTTATGGTTCATCATCACGTTCGCATGTATGGTTTTCATAGTATTGAATTAGAATTTGTCTTTATTTTCCATAACTTTGTTAATTTCCTTTTTACGGTTGAACACGATGTTGACATAGCTGCGAGTGATGATTACATTCAGGAGCCCGACGAGATAGTGGTACGACAATTCAAATTGTTATGACTTATTATATACTTAGCTATTCTGAGCTTTTTACTCTTATGTAGGTTTCTACTGGACTGACGGCCCTTTCTACTGATCCTGTCAGCACCACTGATGATCATGCAGCGGTGCATCCGGCTATAAGGAGGCGACTTGAGGATGAAAATCCTGATAGCGTCCCCACGCGGGATGCGATGCGCCTCAGGCCAGCGGCTGCGTTGAGGCACACTAGATGTGGGACACACTAATTATTCATCATTTGTTTTTGCATTATATGTAAATAATATTTTTGTATATACATTAACAACAACTTTTATATAATATGTGCATTACTTTTTGATTTTTACGTTAATTAGCTAGTTTCGTACTACAATAAAAACACAATTCGTAAAGAAGTAAAATTCCATTACAATGAATGAAAATTAAATACATATAACAACACAAGCACTTAAACTTTACTTCCACTTCAATTAAAGTAAAAAGTACAACAAACAAGGAAAACATTACTACAGCACAAACACAAACATAGCAGGCCAACATAATAAAAATACATGAAATATGAAAAATACACTAAACACATACATGTCAATGTTTAGCCCTGGTTGCCATTTATTCTCCGCTCCAACCACTTAAATTGTTCTTGCAGTTGTTCTTTTTCTTCTTCTACCTCTTTCAGTTTTTCCTTCACCTCCGCAAGTTCCCATTTATATTTTTTTTTTACGTTCCTTTTGTGCTTTACAATTCCATTGTGTTTTCCATTTTTCTTCTCCCACCTCCTTCAGATTCACCCTCAAGTCTGCAATAATTCTTTTACTTTTTTTTTCATGTTCCCGTTGACTTAAACACACATTATGAAGATACTAGAGTTGTTCTCTATAGCATTCCTGATAACATGGTTCATCAACCCATTCCTCAAAATCGCAAATAGGTTCGCCGGAAACCTTGTAAAACTGGTTCATACAGTACCAGTAGCGGCGTCCAACTTCACCACTGTCCCAACAATTTTGCATCAAGCATGATTTTTCACACTTGCACTTTGGTGGACCAAGAGGCTGAGCCATTTTTGAAATATTTGCTTTTAGTAAAAATACCTTACTTTTAATGAAATAAAATATTTGATTTTAGTACATTTTGAGTACACAAAATAACTAAAATGAGCCCCTTATTTATAGGCGAGACAACACACATATAACGTAGTATTTGATTGCGCTATGCCTTGCATGTTAAATGTGATGATGGATACAAATCAATTTTATGTCACTTTGGCAGCCTTATCAGTTCGACAAGGCAACAAACAGTCATAGCGTACTATTTAACCGCGCCATATATACGCATAACATAGTATTGGACAGCGCTATGCCTTGCGTGTTAAATGTGATGATGGATACGAATCAACTTTATGTCACTTTGAAAGCATTTTTAGTTCGACAAGACAACACACAGTCATAGCGTACCATTTCACCGCACTATATATACGCATAACGTAGTATTTGGCCGCGCAATGTCTTGCGTGTTAAATGTCATGATGGATACGAATCAACTTTATATCACTTTGGAAGCCTTTTCAGTTCTGATCAACTGATTAAACAACTTTATGTCATATCGACAAGACAAAACACAATCATAAATGAATCAGATTTATGAAAGTTCAATGTTGTTTCTAGTTCTTCCGAATATATAAATATTTTTTATTATCATTAAGAAACTAAAATGGAGAAATTCAACTAATAATTAATAAACATAATTTTATTATAAATATAAACAAAAAAACAAAATTTTACAACATAAATCATAATTAACAAGCATAATTTTTTTCATAAATCTTGCAACAAAGACAAAACAACTAATTATTACAACATCAACTCATGGGTAGTTAGGTACACCAGAAGAACACCCACCCCGAGCTTGATTATTGTTGCCACCCAAAGGATATTTTCTACGGTCGTGTCCTGTTTGCGAGCACATACCACATTTGCGCACATATATTGTATCACTAACATCCATTATGTTCCGTATATGCATTTTCTTCTGCACCTGTATATTACACAAATAGGACTTGTTACACACCATTTTAAATGGTTCCAGAGGCCAATAATGCTCAGCACCCACTGGCTGCAACTGACCATTATATGTGTTTAGGTACTTGGAAATACTATATTGTTGATCAACATAGTTGGTTGCACCCAAACCAACTTGTTGAAAGCACTTGATGGCATGTGAGCAAGGCATGTGGTAGATGGACCATTTCCCACAAGAGCATAACCTTCTAGATTCATTTACAGTATGTACATTATTACCTCAATTTTCATGAATAGCGGTGCAAACTTCAAAAATATTTCTTTCGTTATCATACTGCAAAAATGAATTTCATTGCTCTCGCCATCTGTATTTCTCAAATATCTTCAAAGGCACTGCCATAAATTTAATACCCCTTTCCATCAATGACGTTGCAGTTGCAGACCTTTCAACAAACCTCTCCGCCATCTGCTTGAACGACATCCGCACCATGGCTATGACAGGCAATCCTCTTGCAGACTTCAATAACCCGTTGAAAGACTCTGACACATATGTAGTCAGAGTTCCCCCATTGTCTGCCACCATCTACATGCAACATCCACTTTTCAGGGTCCTGTCGCATTAATCAACAATAGGCTGCCTCGTCTTCTTTCCCGATATATTCTATGTGCAGCCGGAATTTAAGTTGTTGGTGGTCTGTTGCTGCCATCAACATCAAATCATGGAGATCCTTGTTGGGATATGCCTTCTGGAAATTGGCTTTAAGGTGCCTAACACATTAGCGATGGTAGGCATAAGGTTCTTGCCATGCAGGAAAATGCTCTACAGAACTTAAGATACCATCGTGCCGATCGGATATCAGACAAATACTGGAACACTATTTGACAACGTGCTCTTTCAAGTGGTTCAAAAACAGCGTCCACGTCTCTTGGCTTTCATTAGCATAAATAGCAAAAGCTAGAGGAAATATATGTCTATTACCATCTACTGCCACGGCTATCAACAACTTGATATCGTACTTTCCATAGACATGAGTGCCATCTATAGATATTACGGGTCGACAATGCGAAAAAACATCAATTGCTGGTTTAAACGCCCAGAATAAGTAATTGAATATATATTCTGGTTTACCTGGAATACGCTCAAGCCTCCATTTAACAATCGTCCAGGGGTTAAAATGTTGCAGTGCAGCCATGTACCTAGGGAGATCTGCAAATGACTTTTTCCGATTACCATACACTATTTCAAACGTTGTTTTGCGCTCGAGATATGCCTTTCTTTTAGTAATTATATGGTCATGTTCCCTACTATAATGCACTCTTTGATTTTATAATTATATGGTCATGTTCCTGGTGGCCTACTGTAATGCACTATTTGATTTTATACCTTATGGACGCTTCGATGTGTGGAATAAGAACAAGAGAAATCAAGTCAATATCCAAGTTGAAATAATTCCCGTTTAATGTGTCCATTTCGCATGTGTGGGGGGGAATGTATTTACCCACTTTCCACAGACCTGACTTCTTCTTCATCGCATGCAACATCCATTGACATGGCCAAAACCACCTGCGACAAACAACCTTGTATACAACCGAACTTGACTCCCATACCGTCATCTCATGACACTTTTTTACGTTGTGCATTTTACAAGCCCTGCTTAGGCGCGCTTTATCAGGAAAAAGCATGCCCTTTGCCAGCACTGTTGGTCTAGACTCATACCACGTTGCTGTCTGAATTTCATTAAAATCCCTTGTGAGAGCTTCCACATCTGGCATGCTTGGCAGGTTATCAAGGTAAGGAACCTCCCTTGAATGAAAGGGTTGTCGACGCTCCCTTTTTTCCTAAAGCGTAATCCAGGTTCACGACATTCGGGAAGATAACTCTTTTCCCACTTTGGGAATTGGGTTTTTTGAGAGTTTGGAGAGTCACCACCTAATGATTATAGTGCATTAGGATACTTTTAGAAAAAAGAATTAAAGATGAAAACCAGAGTTTGGGTAAGGGCTTGAAATTATCTCGAGGGGAAGGTGTTAGGCACCCCTCAAGATCCACTAGTGTGGTTCCCGGCCATGCTACAATTGTGACTTTAAATGCAAATGTAAACAAGCAAGCATTGCAAATATGGGAAAATTGTTACAAATAAGAGTGTGAAAAGGATTTAAAGATGCTGAAATTTAGAGGATAACAATTTTGTAATTTAAGAAGAGATATGCAATGAGGGGAGAGATCAAATAAGTGACACAAATAACTTAAGGAAATAAACAAAAGATGGAAGTTCGAAAAGTTGTGGACAGCTTTGAAAAATCTGAGAATAACAACTAATAAAGAAGGGGAGGAGGTCCTAGGTTTATACATTACATGGATCATTCACACAACACTGGTACTTAATTGTACGCGAAGTGTTATTGTGTAATCATCATCTCCATGTATACCCTTCCCACCCCATTAAGGTATTAAAGCGCGGAACAGTATCGTTTACTTACTGCATGCTACTACACGTCCCAATCCTATCAGTCCCGGGGTATTAGGACTTCTAATCTAAAGGGGAAAGAAAGAGATGGAGGCCTTTATGGAGTTTAAAGGATAAAATTCTAATTGACATTCAAAACAAGTAGCAAGTAAAAGGGGATAACAAACAATCATACAAGACTCAAATTAACCCCAGAAATCAAATAATCATTTAGCTTAGCATGCCTTAACAAATACTAGTTTGTTCTTAGATTAAATTTAAGCAGCGAGCGAACTGGTCCAACACATATATTTAGACAGAAAGTCTGCATTAGGCAACTCGGATACAGTTATCGGATATTAAGGCATTTGACGTAGGTTGTTATAAGAAAGCACTGATTTTTACAAGGTAACTAATGTAGAAGTGTTTTTAAAGAAAAGGGGGGCTGCAGACTTAGGACAACATTTTAAAAAAATGAATTTAAAAAAAAAGGGATCAGAGGACTGGTTCAATTGTACATGCAGAAAGAGTAGTTGTTGAAATCCAGAAGAGGCAGAACTTTAAAAAAAAGTAAATTGCGAAGCTGATTTAAACAATGAGTTAAGGGATTGTTGTGAGAAGGAATGCATTTAGGCAGAATATTAGAGAAGCCGTTTTAGAAAAGATATACAAATTTGAAGAACTTGATTTTTGGGACAAATGCACACTGGTTTAAAAGAGTTTTATCAAAGGTTAAAGTTTTGAAAACGTTACTAAGTTAGGCGTCTAAGATCCAATTAACCAATGATTACTGCTTTAAAAGGGCCAAACGAGTTTGATGCAAAATCCTATAGGCATGATATCTATGTTATTGATTTTAGCA